>ML677340.1:7778696-7862347 GCA_007922305.1 Dermatemys mawii
TAACGGCCCCCCCCCCGTACACACGGCTGGGGGAGGGGGATGGTAACGGCCCCCTCCCCCGGCTGGAGGCGCGGCGGCCCCGCGGTCACCTGCTTGGCGCCCTGGGTGAACTCCTCGACGCTGAACTCCTTGTCGAAGTAGGCCCGGATGAGGAAGCAGTAGAGCCTGGTGCGGGCCCAGGTGAAGGGGTTGGGGATCCCGAGTATCACCACATCGCGGCGGCGGCCGCCCACCCCCGGGGGACCCCGCGGCTGGCTCCCCTCGTCGCTGGCGCAGAAGCGCGCGGGGGGCCGGGCGCCGCTCAGGGCAGCCGGGCCCCGCGTTTCCAGGCCGGCCCAGCCGCGTCTGGCGGTCGCCGCCAGTAGGCGGGCGGAGAAGGCGCGGACCGGCCCGGGGCAGCGCCGGAGCCCGCAGGGCAGCGCCATCTTCGCGGGCCGGGCCGCCCCGCCCCGCCTGGTGCGCGTGGAAAGGGGCCGGCCTAGGAACCGGGCCCAGACCCAGCAGGGCCGCCCCGCGTGCACCAGCCCGCCCGGCAGGGTCCCGAGCGCCCCTTGGTGGCGAGGCTCCTCCGAGGATCGCGTCCTGGGCCGGGGTCGAACGCAGCCTCCCTCCCTGCGGAGCCCCGGCGGGCGGAGCAGCGGGGCGGGCGAGCTCTTGTTTCCCGGGGGAGCGTGTGAGTGAGGCGCCGCCGGCCGGGGTGGACGGCGGCCATGGCGCAGCCGACGGGCCCCGTGGCCCGGCACAGCGGGGTCAGCAGGAAGCGCTTTCGGCAGGACATTTACCCGCTGGTGAGGCCCGGGATTCGGGTGTGCTCGGGGCGGGACCCTGGGTGCCCGAGACTCCTGCACCGGCCTGCGGCGGCTCCCCCGCAGCGGCCTGACCCCGCTCCGCGCTGGAGAGTGCGGGGTTGGCAGCGCCCCCCGTGCGGGGTTCAGCTCCCGGCGACAGGCCGGTGTCAGGGTCCCCTCAGATCGGGGGCGGGGGTTGCACCTCGCCTCTCCCGTCCCGTTCACTGCTCAGGACCCTGCGTCTCTCCTCAGACCCCGGCCCCTGCTGGCCCTTCGCAGGCCCCGCTGCTAGTCTCCGCATGCCCTGCAGTTTAACCACTTGAAAGACCCTGTAAAACGGGCCCCGGTCTGCCCCCGACACGCTCCCAAGAGCGAGAGAGACCAGAACAGACCCCCAGCTCTCTTCAGCTGAGTGCAAAGTGAGCGTCAGAGATTTAGCTGGTCTGTGGACATCCAAGTGTAGCGGGGGGTTGGAATCCTTTACCCTTTCTCCTTGATTTTACAGCCTCTTCGTGTCCCCTTTACAGCATCTGCCTGGCCCTTTTGACACAGGACATAATTTTTTGATCCAAGATTTTGGAACAATATCAAAGCCTGAACTTTGACACCCTTTGACTCTGGGTTTCCTGTTTTAACACAGTTGGACCGCAGAGAAAGAAAACAACAAATATACCCAAAATCTAAAAATAACCGATGTTTTAACAACAGAAAGGAAGCTTATACAAGTTGCCTTTCTAAATGATTCATGAAAAAGAGTGTAAACCAGAATGTCACTTTTATGTAATACCTATTTTTATAATTAAACAAAATAATGAAGATGCATCAGAGACTGTGAAGTGTGTTACTTGTGTGGTATGTCAGTTTCTAAAAACGGTTCTGATATTTTACAAATTAACTTACCTAATGGTATCTAATTGACAAAAAAAAGGCTTGTGTTACTAAACAGAGATGTTGTCGTGAGAATAGATGGGGAAAGGAGGAGGAGCTGCAGCATAATTAGAAAAAATGGGCATGCAAAGTAATTTTGTTGGTATTATTTAACAGTGATGTGTGTGGTGTTCATTTGAAATATTTTCCTGGTAGCAGGATAAGTGAAAAATATTGGTGAGGGACAGATCCCATTATATGAAGTTGCTGGCATGGATCTTGAGGAACTGGAACAACAGTACGTCATTTGGCCTGGCACAAGAAGGTTGGGGAGTCTCCCTCATTAGGCTGAAAGAGGCTAAAGTACTGATCCTACAATGAGCTCCATGCAAACAGACCCTGCACACAGCTCTGTTGTCTTCTTTGGATGCTCACTGAGGGCATAGGGCTTTTTGCACATAGAGCTCAGTGCAGGATCAGGACCCAAAGCTGGAGTATGGTATGGAGTAATGTCTTCTTTTAACCTAGCCTCACAACAATCCCAGTTTGCTTATATAATGGTTGCATGGCTGTCATCCTGAAAGTACACTGCTCACTTTTCTGCCAGCTGGAATAGGATGCAGTGATGAGCTCAGTCCTGGATGCCTGTATGTCAAAACTCCTACTGAAACAAGTGGGATTCTAATTAGTTAAAATTGGGATCTAGTTTGTGTGTGTTTCTTGTTTGTTTGTTTGTTTGTTGTTATAGCTACTGATGCAAGCCTGTCTGTTACTCCCTTGGAGTTTGGCTTGAAAAGAAAGGGGATAATTAACCTCATGTGTTCCTCCATCAAGCACATTACATTAAAACCAAAAACTCATGAGGGCTATGAGCCAGCTCCACTCTGCTTGATCTAAAAAGTTATTTTGGAATGGAATTTGTAAAGACTGCATATATAAAGTGAAGGAACTTCCCCAAACCCACTGTTTATAAACAGATTCAGCAAATGAGAGGAAACAGTCTGGGACAGTTCTGTACTAATCTGGTGGTTTGGTTCCTTAGGACTTTACTGTAATTCTACCAATCTGGTCTTTTGTGTCTTTGCAGAGAGGCTCAGTGGAGCGAGCATTGGGCTGGGAGCAAGAAATTGCTGGTTTTTAATTTTATTCTGTCCCTGATATCCTGTGTATCCCAGACCCCTAACCTCTCCCTTGTTCAGTTTCCCTGACAGTAAAAGGTGATAACACCTATCTCATAGGATTAGTTAAAGTTTGTGCTGTGCTTTGAAAATATAAATTATGTGAGCGTGAAGTGTTCTTGTAATTGTCACTGGCCCTTTGCTCTCTAAGGTCCTGATCCAAAACCAGCTGAAGTAACCAAGTCTTTCTGTTGATTTTAATAGACATTGGATCATTGTTTATGCTCTGCTAGCACAAAGAGGATTTAGCATGAGTGGAAACAGCCCCTTGCATAGAAGGCATCCCTGGTCAGTGTTAGAACTGGTGTAATATTGCCCAATATCTGGGTCAAGAGGGTGGACTGGGGGCATGGTCTAAGTGCACTTCCGTATAGCTGTGCTCTACTAAGCCTTTTGAAGAAGAGATGAAGTTATATCAGGGCCTTACTAAATCGTTCCCCAGAATATGGTGAATGCCAATGTTAGTTAAAGAACCTTTTCTCACACTCCGTCCCTGCCACAAGCAAAGGAGTCTAATAACTGAGAATCAGGCCCATGATTTCCCGAATTTTGTTTTCACACTCAGTGCACAAACTCCTGGAGCCTCCTGGCTACTGTGTAACAGGTGTACATATTTAATTGATTTGTTCTTGAACTTAACTTGACAAATTAGTCCTGAATTTTTTTTGTTGGATTCTATCACCAATTCAGTGACAACATGCCATCCTATGCCAAAACTTCTTTTTGTTTACTTCTCAGAGAACGCCAGCAGTGCTGAAAGGAATAGACTTGGGCACTTGCACAACCAAATGGACAGTGGATTACCTCAGCCAAACAGCAGTAACTAAAGAAGTAAAGATTCATGTTTCCACAGTGCCTCAGATGGACTTCCTCAGTAAGAACTTTGTATATAGGTACTTTATTCCAAGGCTTCTGCTATTTTAATGGAACATACTGGTAACTTTTAGAAACATTCTACATTGCTTTGCAGTTTTATATAAAGTATACTTTTCTATGTTGCCTGGATCCCTTGATGTTACCATTCAGCAAGTTGGTGCTCTCTTGCTTTTTTGTAAACTTATTAATGGTAATTACTGTCTATTGCTATTTACTGTATCAACTAGATATGTTATAGAGCTTCTGTTTATAAAGAAATGCTTTTGAATTCAGGTGCCATTGTCTGAAAGGTATTTTTTTAAATTTAAAAAAGATTAAGATATTTCAGTACTAGAATAAGTATTTCATCACAGTTTTGTCCTTCAGCGAAGGCTTTGGAATTCACGGGTGTATCATTATTCTCTTTTTTTTTTTTTTTTTTTGCCCAGTCCCAGATAGCAATTTTTTAACACACCTTTACTGTTCGTGAAAGATGTCAAAATGACCAGGCTTTGAAAACTTGAGCCTGTATTCACAGATAAGGTATTTATTTGGGGTTTGGATCCCATTGGGAACTGGGTGTCTTGATGCTGGAGAGGTAACCTGCTGAGCTGTTTTTGTTAAAGTCTTCAGCTTTGGAGGTGTGGCCCAGACCCTGAGTCTGTGTTGCGGCAGACTAGCATGTCTGGCTCAACAAGGCACAGTTCTGGAGTCCCAGGCTGGCAGGGAAAATGGGCTCAGAGGTAATATCAGCACATCAGGTGACAGTCCCAAGGGGGTCTCTGTGACCGAACCTATCACAGTACTACCTGCAATTGTTTTGCTCCAGTATCAAGCAGGGCTAAATGTTACAATATCTGTTCAGGCAAAGGTCTATTGAAGACCAGATCTTGAGACCTTTACTGCTTTATGCTTGTATTAACTCTGTACCGGAGCAAACTTACCAAATATGTATCTGTAGAAAATATTATTTATTGCAGTTTCTATTAAAGTTGTTAAAGAATTGACATTTTAGGAGGACCTCCTCACACTGTGAAACTGACAATCATCTAGGGCTTGATTCTGCTCCTATTGACTTCGGTGGGTCTGGGGTTGGCACATAGGCCCACACCTTCAAAAATACTAAGGCACCCATTATTTCATTGGAAGTTAGGCTCTTAAATACCTTTGAGGATTTGGGCCCTAATAATTCCTTTTTAATAGGAACTAACTTGAAGCTGTCCTTCCAGCTGAAAAGCTAAAGTTCTTTCTTTTTCCCATAATATCACTGAAAGAAACATCTTTAGGAGAATGAATTTAAAATATAGGAAGTTTGGGACTGTTGTAAACATAGGCTTCCTCCGAGGCAGCAAATATTAAACACAGGCCAATTTATTCAAAAAAGTCAGCACAAACTATGGCTCAGATTTTAAAAAATGCTCAGCACCTATAACTGGGATCACATTTGCAACAGAGCTTAGCTTAGGCATCTAAATTAAATGCCATATTTTCAAAAGAGCTTGGCACCCTGCTGCTCCCATTGAGCACAAAATTTTTGGATAGTGAGCATTCTTGAAAATCAGATCCCACATAATTATCTTTTTACAAGCTGACTTACAGCCAAAAATGTTTGGATCTAGAATAGGAACAATCTGGGTAATAATGAAAGATTTTTAAATATGATTTTTATCTTGGCAGTTATTTGATATCCTGTTGCAAACAATTGTTAGTCTGTATGATGATTTTTTAAAAAAACAAATTAAATCATCTGTCCTTCTACACTGTTATAGGCCAGACATATGAATTTGAACTGGTACTAAGTATTGTGTGTCCAGTAGTTAAATAATTCATTGTTACATTTATTAGCATTATGCATTTTTATGTTTATATTTCAGAACATTGCCTTTTGATGTGTTTGTACGGCGAGCAGCTGAAGTCAAACATAACCAGTACTTTATATCTGAGGTAATTTCCTTAAAGTGTCACATCTCCTTTCATTACTGATTTGGTCAATATACTGAGATTTGGTTTTAAAAAAAAATTTTTTTTTTTAGCATAGCACTTAACCTTAAAGTTAAGTGTGCTTTGCTGGATTGGAGCTCAAGGGTTAATCATTCCTCAAGTGTACTGTATAACTGACTACAGTGGGCTTGCTTGCATGGCTAAGGATTACTTTATATAAGCAAAGGTTTCAAGATAAGGGACTAAGAAAACACATTAGGTTTAAAATAGCCACTATATACGTTAGATATTTTAAAAGACGGAAATATTCAAGTGTTTAGTTAAGCTATAGCAACTATCAGAGGTACAAATATAAAAATAAAAGTATGTTGTAACACTTCAATTGATTAAGTAATTAATGAATAGATATTTTAATATAACTATGTCCAAAAATATTGGATGGTTTGCATGTTAATAGGAATTCACCCTCCCCCAAATAAATTTAGTTATAGAATATTTGCATGGGAGTAGGAGCTGGGCTGCTCCAAATGGTTTTTCAAATATTCCTTCCATCATTTATTTGTAACATGCAGTATGTTCTGAAATACATTGTTGTGATTTCCTGTGTCAGTGTTCTGAAGGGTTTAATTTCTACATATGCTCTATTACTGGATAGACTCAAAGCACTGTTGAAGTGGCTGACAATTTGTGATCTAAGTCTCCATATGGAGCAACATGTGTTTTATACCCTTAGATCTTTCCCTGCCCCCTTGAATTTGCCAGTTTCATTTAATTAGCATATTTTCACTTTCTTCCATTTCTTCAGGTAGCCAGCAGGGAGCAATAGAAGAAAGGGCAGAACAGCTGAATTTGTAAATGGGATTTAGTTGTACCAAATTTTAATGAGGCTCTTCATTAAACTAATGAGATGGTCAAAGCTCTGTGTGTTCTAATTCTTTGTTCTCGCATGCTAATGATCATTCTCATTTGTGTTTGTGTTAAGGATGAGAAATACTACTTGCGATCACTGGGTGAAGACCCACGAAAGGTGAGTAACTTGGGACTGCAGGGCATATGTTTCAGAGCAGCAGTTGAAAATCTTTAAGGGTCTTATTCTGATCTTTTGCCTACACAAACACACTATCTTTTTGTTTTGTAAATTAATTTAGGCCAGAAATTTTAAATATGAATGCTTAAAGTTAGGCAATTAAATCTAAGCTTAGCTGGTCACTGAAGGACCAAGCCTCCATAAGAGGCTTTCTGGATACCATACAGCTGCCATTGTAATTCCTATGCCTCACGTCCCATCTCTCAGCTGTTGGTATAAAGAGATTGATCAGGAGAACAGTAGCATAACTGGGGGGTCCTGATGATCCCTGACTGCAGTAGCATCCCCTCACAGCTGTTGTCAGCATAAATCAGAGCAGCCCTCAGGCTGCCTGAACTTATATTGGAGACAGGACTGGCACTCGGAGGGCTGAAGATGGTGTCCAAACCCCCAGCAGTGCCACAGTTGAGGATTTATCCTGTTTGATTTAACACAGTCATGAGCTGCTTTCACTTCAAATATATGATTTTTATCTGGAACATTGAACTATATCCCTTTTGATTCAGGATATTGCAGATATCAGAAAGCAGTTTCCTTCATTAGCAGAAGATATTCAGATCCCAGAATATTTTGAAAAGGAACAGTTCTTCTCCAGTGTCTTCCGCATCAGCTCAGCAGGACTGCAACTTTGGACACACTATGATGTAGGCAAACAATCTTTGTGCCTTTGTTGTGGATCTCATTACAGGATTTGGGTACTAGGTTACAAGCCTTACAGGGGGCAGGAGGCCTGCTGGCAGTTAGAGCGGTGCCTTACATACTTTTGGGTACTAGATAAATAATAATTCTCTTTAGGTATTGTCTGTTTTAAATATAGCTGCTATTCTAAGGACATTTTGGTTCTCAGTTTATTTCCCTTGCCTCATATGAGTAAAAATTGCAAGACTGGGATTTTGGGTTTTACTCATTGTTTTAAATAGCAACAAGAATTAAAAAACAAACAAACAACCTCTCATCATTGCTGGCATCAGAGGAAGGTGAAGCTACGCAGCACCTTGCAAAATTATTTTATTTTGCAAGACTCTTTCCTTGCTAATCTATGTGATGGGTTTTCATGGTCTTCTGCTATAGTTAATGTCACATGTATTTGTCTCGTAAGAGCCCACAATGTGATACCAGACAGGTTTCAGTACAGGAATATTATGTTGTGTAGCTGAGCTAGTGCAAAACCCATTGCTGTTAACTAGTGGCAGGTCAGCAAAATGAGGTAAGAAGGCTGTTTGAAAGATGGTAAAAGCAGTTCTAAATGTATTCTGCCTTATGTTTTGCTTTGCTAGATAGTCAAGGCAGATAATTGCTTTGAATTTTTAACAATAAATCTTGTAAGTCCTAGTTTAAAGAGACAAAAAAAAGACAAGTAAAGAGTTATTAAAAAGAAATATGGAGAGGCCCTTTTTCTTTTTATAATTAACGTGTCAAAAATGTAAGATTAAGAGTGAAAATATGTCATGATTCAGATTTTCAGAGTAATTTGATATGCAAGAGCAGTTTTTTTTTTTTAAACACACACACACACAACTTTTAACATTGTATTTGTTTCAGGGCATATTTTATGTATTAGAATGATAATATGGAATATATTTTCCCATATTTCTCTTGTATAACATCATCTATCTGCTATTTATGCTTATAGTATACTCTTATATTTTCAGATAATGGATAACTTCTTAATGCAGATAACAGGAAAAAAAAGAGTTATTCTGTACAGTCCTCGAGATGCACCATATTTGTATTTAGCAGGTATGTTCTTGTCATACACATTTAATTGTGTTTGGTGTTCTCAGTTCAGTTTCCAGTAGGCAAGTGTCCCATTATATATTCAAACCTTTGCTGGAACTGGCAACTCTGTTAGAAATCTCAGCAGAGAGGCAACATTGACTAATCTAGTCTCTCATTTCTAACCGTAATTCCTCTAAGTTAGTGTTGAGAAACATTGGTGGGGCAATGTAGGAGAACTTGCATTCCTGCTGCCCATCCTCTAGTTCAGGCGTGGGCAAACTTTTTGGCCCAAGGGCCACACTGGGTTGCAAAATTGTATGGAGGGCTGGATAGGGAACAGCCTACCCCTATCCAACCCCCCCCCCCTGACGGGGGCGCGCCGGGGGGGCCCCCCCCCCCCCCCCCGGCTCCTTCTTCCCAGACTGTCCCATCCAGAGACACCACACCCCATCCCTAATTGCCCCCCTGGGACCCTACCACCTGTCCAACCCCCCTTGCTCCTTGTCCCCATGACTGCCCCCTCCTGAAACCTCACACACTAACTGCCCCCCTGACTCCTCTTCCTGCCTCCTGACCACCCCGACCTCTATCCACAACCCCACTCCCTGACAGACTCCCCCCACCCCGCCCAGGACTCTCAGGCCTATCCAACCTCCCCTGTTCCCTAACCTCTGACTGTCCCTTCACCCCATCCAACCGCTCCCTGTGACACCCTGACTGCCTCCTGGGACTCCCTGCTCCTTATCCAACCCCCCTCTCCCTGTCCCCTTACCGTGCCACTCAGAGTAGCATGTCTGTTGGCTGCATAGCCCGCCGGAGCCAGACATGCTGCCTTGCTGGAGCTCACAGCCCCGGCCCCTTACCATGCCATTCAGAGTGGCAGGAGCTCAGGCCCCACCAGAGCCAGCCACGTTGCTGCAGCGCTGCCTGGCAGTAGCAGCGGGCCAGAGGCGGAGGACAGGACGGGAGGAGCCTCCTGGGATGGGAGCTCAGGGGTCAGACAGGACGGTCCCGCAGGCCGGATATGGCCCATGAGCCGTAGTTTGCCCACCCCTGCTCTAGTTGTTCTGTGGATTAATAAAGCATTCTGGTTCTTAACTGCATAGGAATAGAGGGGTATAATTAGGTTCTAATAGAGTTGTTCTACTGTCTCAGTGAAACTTGGCTTCAGTGGCTATTAACATCAGTGCAAACTCTCTCTGGTATCAGTAGGATTGTAGCTATACAGTAGAATCCGATTAATTGGGCCACCGGTTAATTGGGGGCAGCTGTTTATTTGGGACAAATCTTAAAGAACAAAAACAAATCGAAAAAATAACCAGAATTTGCTTCGCTTATTTGGGACACCATGCAGCTTAATAGGGACAGTGAGTGCTAGATGGCGCGCTTGTGGCATGGCGGCAGATTACTGTGCTGAGTCATTGCTGTTTACTGCGCTGTTTACATCGCTGTTTACACTGCTGATTACTGCGCTGAGTCATCGTTGTTTCAATCAGCACAACACTTCGTAAAGTTTGTAAAATTTCAGACTCCTGCCAAGATGCCACAGAAAGATTTGACACTAGCTAACAGAATTGCCTTACTCGACCAAATCAAAAGACAGCCGCCTAACACCAGTCATCGCCGGCTGGCGGAGATAACTGGAGTGCCAAAATCTACAATCGCACCCGTGATACAGCAGGGGGGAGGTTTCAGCAGGGATGGGGGTGGGGTTAACACCCCCCCCCCCCCACCCTGGGGCTGGGATGGGGTGGGGATTTCAGCAGCCCCCTGGGGCTGGGGCCGGGATTGGGGGGTTCCAGCAGCCCCCTGGGGGCGGGGCGCCAGCAGCCCCCCGAGGCTGGGCTCGGGCTCGCAGGGGTGCCAGGACCCTGCCGCAGTAGGGGCTGGGGCTGGGCTCGCAGGGGCGCCGGCAGCCTGCCGCGGCCGGGCTTGGGCTTGTGGAGGTGCTGGCAGCCCGCCGCGGTCGGGCTCATGCGGGCGCTGGCAGCCTGCTGGGGTTGGGGGAGTGCTGGGAGCCCGCCGGGGCCGGGCTCGGGCGCACCAGCCCACCCTTGTAGGGGCTGGGGCTGGGCTTCCAGGGGCACTGGCAGCCCGTAGGGGCTGGGGCTGGGCTTGCAGGGGCACTGGCAGCCCGTAGGGGCTAGGGCTGGGCTCGGGCTTGCCAATAGCCCCCTGGGGCCGGGCTCGGGCTCGCTGGCAGCCCGCTGCGGCAGGAGATGGGGACGGGCTTGCGGGGGCGCCAGCAGCAGCAGGGGCCAGGATCGGGGCTGGATGCCAGCAGCCTGTGGCAGGGGTCGGGGCGGCTGCTGGCAGCAAGAGCTCGCGACCCCCGCATAACTGGGTCGCGACCCCCAGAGGGGTCACGACCGCCACCTTGAGAATCAATGGTATATGTGTATCTTTTTACTTACTTCACATAATTGGGGCAGCCGCTTAATTGGGCCAAATTGTTCTGGTCCCGAAGTGTCCCAATTAAGCGGATTCTACTGTACTTGAAATATGGACACAAAGTGCCACATTCAACCCTGGTGGAACGCAGTTGAAGTCAGTGTAGTTCCACCAGGGTTCAGTTTGGCCCAATAATTGTTATAGCTTAGTGTTGTGTTAACTTACACTGACCAGTGTTAAAAAAATGTGTGAATGTTCATTGTTTTGTTGAAACTTCTTTAGGCACTAAATCAAAGGTCCTAAACGTGGATAACCCAGACCTGGAGAAATATCCCCTTTTTATGAAAGCCAGGCGCTATGAATGTTCTCTTGAGGCAGGCGATGTGCTGTTCATTCCAGGTAAGTGACAAATCACTTCGTCCCACATTATTTTTAATAATTTTATTTTGTGAATCCTCATTTCCATGTGTGAATTCTATATTTATAACTCTCCATGCAATTCTAGATGTGTGACGCTTTGCATATGGCCAAAATTATACTCTTATTTGATTCAATGTGCATATATTTTAATAGCCTTACTCTTAAAATCAATTTGTCCCTTTCCCTGACCTGGCTTCTTTAGATTCATAAGTGATGACAGAATTTAGGACAGGGAATGGACCCTTGGTTCTCCTGTAGCTCTAACGTTTTTTCACTGCGGAAGAAAGAGGCAAATGAAATAATGTGCATTAGGGATGGAACAGTTAAGTCCTTACATTTTTTATTACAAATTATCAGTTTTGAAAATAAAGTCAGACTATTTTCTGTTCTAAACTGCTTCTAATTTTCTGTAACAGTAGCAAATATAAAACTGCTTGCTATGCAAGGTGAGACAGCACTGGGGAACAGGAGCAGGCAGCTGGATTATTTCTGCTGGCCTAACCATCTTCTGACATCATCAGCAATTTGCAGGATCAGAACCTGAGACTTACTGAAGTATTTAAGAGGGAAGCAATGTAAAGGGGAAGTCAAGTCTCTAGGCAATAAACAAAGAGTAATCCGCTAATTACAAGTGATCATTTTAAACCCTAATCCTGGAAACACTGATGCACATGCTTACCTTTGCTCACCTCAGTAGTCCCATTGAAGTTCTGGAACTCCTCACCTGCTTAAAGTTAATCATATGTGTAAATGTCTACAGCAGAGGTGGACAAATTATGGCCCGTGCACCACATCTGGCCCGTGGGACTGTCTTGCCCAGCCCGTGAGCTCCTGGCCCCTCCCCCGCAGCCTCAGCTTGCTGTGCGGACAGTGCTCGGGGCGGCGGGGCTGGTGCTGGCCGGGAGCAAGTCTGCGAGCTCCTACTGCTCTGAGCGGCATGGTAAAGGAGTGGGAAGCAGGAGGTTTGGATAAGGGGTAAAGGGTCCCAGGGGACGGTCAAGGGACAGGGAGTAGGGGGAGGTTAGATGGGGCAGAGGTTTGGGGGGGTTGGATAGGTGTGGGAGTCCCAGGGTGGCCTGTCAGGGGGCAGAGGTGTGGATAGGGGTCGGTGCAGTCAGGGGGACAGGGAGCAGGGGAGGTTGAATGTGGGGGGGTCCCGGGGCTGTTAGGGGAGGGAGTCCCTGGAGGGGATGGTCAGGGGACAAGGAGCAGGGAGAGTTGGATGGGTTGGGAGTTCTGAGGGGGGCAGTTAGGGGGCAGGAAGTGGGAGGGGGCAGATAGGGGCCAGGGGCCACACTGTTTGGGGAGGCACAGCCTTCCCTAGCCAGCCCTCCATACAGTTTTGCAACCCCGATGAGGCCCTCAGGCCAAAAGGTTTGCCCACCACAGTCTATAGGATTGGGGTTTGGGCCTACAATCTGTATGTATGTTTTAATTGTAATTGTTGTGCAGTTCTAAGCAGTACCTAGGTCAGGGATATGAGGACAGGGAAGAATTAATAATATTTTTGGAACCATGAATTTTAACCACTTTATGAAAAAAGTGGACCTTATTTTAAATTCCCTGGCTTTCAGATGTGTTAAGTAGACTATAACATTCCAGTACTGTTCCTAAAAAGACATCATTGATACAATTGCAAAGTCTTATCTGAACAAAAGTTTTGACTGCTAATAACCTTCAAGTGGAGGATAGAGGAAGAATCTACATGAACAGAATTTAAAGTGATCTTATCCGTATGATTTTGTGGGGTAGGGTTTACGAGTTTACTTTGAGTTTTCAAGTCAGCTTTCTAAATTCTAATCTACAAATGTTAAGTCATACTTCTGGTACCAAATATTAGTTAAAGCAGCCTTGAGAGAGCTTCCCTTATGCTGAATTTTTGTTAGCTATCTTTTAGGATCTTATAAATACTGTAGGAAACTAACTTTGTGTTCTAGCAAAATCTTCAGGAGGATTATCAAACCTTGATAAAATTTGCTGTAAAACATCTTAAATTTGTCTTTTACATCTTCCTATTCAGAATAAGCAGGCTAGTATTAACAGTGTTTGTGACTAATCCTGGAATATTAAATTGGAGACAGGATAACATCAGAATGAAGACAAAAACAACTTATTAACTTGGTATTAATTTTTTATTATCGGCTATAAACCTAAGCACATGTAAATATCTAGGGGTATGGTTACACTTACAAGATTATAGCGCTATAGGTTATAGCGGTCCCCTTATACAGTAATATGTATAGCGCTATTGTATGTCCACACTCAGATGCTCCTGCGGTATAGCATGGCCACATTTGGGGCACTTAATGCGGCATTAAGAGCAGCGCATTAGGGCAGGTATCCCAGCATTCAGCTGGGTGCAACGTGCTTTTTAAACGAGGGGGGTGAGGGGGGACGCGTTGTGTGTATGCGGAGGGAGAGAGACAGTGGTTTTTCCGTTTTTCTGAAAGCCTGTTAGTGAGCCTCCGTTCACAGAAGGCTTTGTTTTCACACAGGCTCCCTCCTTAAACATTTGCATTGCTTATCTGCCGAGTTAAGAAAGAAACTCTAAAGAGGTACTTCCGCATTCCTCCAGCCGAGTTCAAAACAAAGGGAAGAGACGTCAATTGCCTTAAATGGCTCTAGGCATCTCCAGAGATTACTTGTAGCGCAGTGGGTGTCCACATTCTTGCTGTAGCGCTACAGCAGCTGCGCTACAGCCCTTATTCCCCATGAGGAGGTGGATTTATAATAGCGCTATAACTCCATGGTTATAGCGCTATTAGTGCCTTGCCAGTGTGGACGGGGAGTAGGTTATAGCGCTCGTGGGGGCTTTATAGCGCTATAAAGTGCCAGTGTAACCATGGCCTAAATCCTTTTCACTGGTTCACATTTTTGGTGGGAAAACTGAGTATCACAATATAATTGTGATTAGAGGACAGTTAAGTCCGTTGACCCTGATCCAGCAAACACTTATCCACATGCTTACCTTTAAATTGACTTCAGTGGGAATACTCATGCATAAAGTTAAACATGCTTATAAATATCTTCAGAATCAGGAACTCATTGTTTGATATGCTATAGCATATGATGTAGTGAATCAGCAGTACCTATACATAAGTGAATGTCAGTTACATTCAGTTTGAGATGGTTCAAACATCTTTGTTGTAAATGAAATCAAGTTTTAAGTGGCAGTTTATCTTTTTAGACTTTTTTCCTCCTACAGCTTTATGGTTCCATAACACAATTTCTGAAGAATTTGGAGTGGGAGTAAATGTCTTTTGGAAGGATCTTCCTTCTGAGTGTTATGATAAAACAGACACTTATGGAAACAAAGATCCTACAGCAGCTTCCAGAGCTGTACAGATTTTGGACAGAGCTTTGAAAACCCTGGAGGAACTGCCTGAGGAATATAGAGATTTTTATGCTCGGAGAATGGTTTTACGCATCCAAGAAAAAGCCTATAGCACTAACTATGAATAAACAGTCAACAAGTCAACCAAACTCCTCTAAAAGTAGGGAGTAGTACAGATATGGATATTGTACCTGAAGACACTTTGAGAAGACTTTAATAAAAACAGTAGTGCTCATTGTTTGTGGCTGAATACTTATTTCATAGCCCGTAGATGATGATGTTTAATAGATCCCACAATCCAGATGCAGTATAGTCTGCTTGATGCAGCTGTGAGTCTCATCTGTACAACAATAAGGGGTCAATTTGAAATTAATTTTATATATACATATGCCCAAGTTTGTGTTACTTAGAACAATAATTTTGTTTCCTGGGGGTAGTTTTCTTTCAAACAACTGTTTCAGAAAATAAATATTCCTGGATAAGACCTAGGGCATTGGCAATTTAAATTCTGTTTTAGATCCTGGTGTCTTCTTCAAGGTGGCTATTGAAAAGAAAGTTCCAGCCCAAATGGGTTACTCCGTAGAGTAGTGGAGACTACTGATCTGTGGGACTCACACAGCAATAGGAAAAGGCCAGCAACCAGCCAGGGTTAACTTGACTAGGTACCACCCTTTCCTCTAATTATGGGATGATGAGAAGCAGCTGTGCTCTTAGCAGGACTCAGTCAGGGGCAGCAGGTATGTTCCTGTGGTTCTGAGCAGAGAAAAGAAGGGAAAGGAGAGAGAAGGCCCTGGCTGGCTTGTCTGGGCTGTGTAAGTATGTGTTTTGCTTATATTCGTTTTGAGTTTGAGTGGAGTATAAGCTAAAGTGGCATCTGATTTTTTTTCTTTTAATTTCCCTTATTTGGAATTATTTGCAGACAGATTCAATCAACGCAAGCCCAAGAAGTGGGATTTGTTAGAACCTAAAATGAATGTGAAATCTAGGGCTCCCTGCCATGCTCCAGCTTAGCTGAGCGTTGTATTAGACCTGAGTATTGAAAGTTCACAAGTGATGTCTCTGTCAGACCTATACAATTCAGGTCCCCTAGAAAGTCAGGGTGGAGGTTAGTTCAATTTCCTTTATGCAAGGTGTGGCGTGAATGAGAGAAGGGTGTGCGCAGGTGGCTATAATCACCAATTCCTTTTGCATATTGAGGAACCAGTGGTCTCATGTATAAAATACTTGAGGAATGGGGTCTCATGATTTCTGGATACTTCAAGAGGAGCATTGTTTCCTGCACCAACACTCAGTAAACAAAGGGCAGAAATAATGACTGGAAAAACTCATGTAGATACTCTGAGGCTTGAAAAGAGTCAAATAAACATCTCTGGCTGTATTCATTTAAAAATACTCTCTTGCAAGATAAGGCTTAGAACTTAACCTTGAGCAGACCTTTTACAGTGAAGTATTTCAATATTAGTTCATTTGGATCTCTGGGCTGGGTTCAGAGGAGGTATGCAGGGACTACTAAATGCATCTCCCTTAATCCCAGCTCAGACAGTAAAAGCTCAGTAAAGACACCATCACCTCTGAGAAGGTCCGAGTGAACTGATTACTCTTGGCATGGGAACTGCCCTTGTTCTGAAAGATCTTCCTATTAATGTTTCTATAACTCAGTCTTATGAGCAACAGCATGGGAGCAGACACAGTGTGTCCACCAATTTCTCCTTGTGGTGACATCACAGAGACCCACAGGAAAGCAAAAACTACAGGCAAAGTTTATGCCACTTTATTTTAAGGTTAGATTAGTGTGGTAGCTTAAAGAAAAGCACCTGCCAACTTGCATAGTTTTATTATATAAGGAGCCCTATCTCCACAGCTGTTGCTATCGCACCAAACTGAATCACTGCAAACAGCAGCCAGTTGTACAGTACTTGATAAATCACAATGAAGTTTTTATTCTACAGCTATGGGATTTGAGAGGAAGGCCCTGGTAATATTGCCATAAATATGGTATCAGGTGGGAGCACTTCAAGAACCCTCCACTAGCTGAGATGTATTGTGTGACTAAATGAATAGAGGTAGCATCTGTCAAGTGGACTCCATTCCTGAGATACAACCCTGTTGCTTCTTGGTGGATGGAGCTATAATGTTGCTCTGGTTTTGAAAGATAAATGAATAGAGGACATCTGACAACTCTTAACATGCTGCCATTGTCCATTTAAATCTCTCTATTTTACTACTTACAGCATAAGATGAATGTAGCTGAGGTTTTGTCATTTATCTGACATTTAAATCGGTCTGATGCTTCCAACAGCATTGAGAATTGTGACTTGTCAAAAGCTGTTAGCAGGACCAAAGAGATATGTGCCACTAAGGCACAGAACAGGGGCTTCCTGTAGAAGCTGGGCCTTGCAACACTGTGCAGATTATTCATTTAAACCCATTTTTGTTGGCAGCTGTAACTTAGAGAAAATTACTTCCCACCATGTGTATGGGCATAATGCCATCCTAATGAATAGGCATGAATGTAACCAGCCAGGCGATCTTGATGTGCATAAGTTGTGCATATTGAGGGCAGAATTGCAACCTGAGAATACTGAAACACTTGATTCCTCTAAATTTCCACTTCTCTAGTTAAAAGGAGTGCACAGATATGGGGGAGAGGAGAGAAATTAAGGTAGGATCTGTGCATCCAGGCGCTGGACTGGGAAAGGGCTCAAGGACTCTCTCAGATTCTCAAAGAATCCCTGCAAAGGGTGAACAGAGCATCCTCGAGGCCTCTTTGGGAACTGGGAGAAAGAGAAAGCAGTGTCAGGCTAGGGGCCTAGTTCCTCCACAGAACCGCTACCTCATTCTGCATCCACCTGTTTTCCCCCCCAGATATTTCTGCCTTCACTTGCCCTCAGCAGCTGTCCAGAATGCCAGCCCACAGAGATGCAAGGGGCTGTGCACTGTTCCTCCCTGCCCACCTCAGTAGATCATTCTGACTTCTGCTGGCCAGCTGTACCGAAAGGAGGAAGATTGAGCTTGATGCAGTGGTTGGTGTCCTCCTTTGATCACCTGAACCATAAAGCCATGGCTGGGGGCTCTAGGTGCCACGGTAATATAAATAATTCATAAGGAAGGAAGTAGCAAGTCAACATGTTGCTGATCTGTGAGCGTCACAGCTTGTAGATAGGACAATAGTCTTAGGGGGACAGAGGAGGAAAGCCTTTGGGGTGGGCCAATAGAAGAGAGGAAAGGCCCTGTGGATTTTAAACAGCCTTTCTTCTGCTGCTGTCTCCACTGGTGGAGGTGTTAAGGTTTTCTATAGCACTAGTTACCGTAGCTCAGGGGCTGGCAAACTTTTTGGTCTGAGGGCTGCATCAGGGTTGCAAAACTATATAGAGGGCCAGACAGGAAAGGCTGTGCTTCTCCAAACAGCCTGGCCCCTACCTCCTATCCACCCCCCTCCCTCTTTCTGCCCCCCTCAGAACTCCCAACCCACCCTGCTCCTTGTCACCTGAATGCCCCATCCAGGGACCCCATCCTCTATCCAGCCTCCACTGCTCCCTGTCCTCTGATTGTCCCTACCCCATCCTCCAGGGATTCCCAGGTCTATCCAATCTTCCCGTTCCCCATCCCCTGACAGATCGGCCCCCCCTACCCCAAACCTCTGCCCCATCCAACTGCCCCCTGGGACTTCCTGCCCCTTATCCAACCCGCCTGCTCCCCGCCCCCTTACCATGCCACTCAGCAGCAGGAGCTTACAGCCCTGCCTCCTGGCCAGAGCCAAACCACACCACCATGCTGCCCCGCAGGAGTGCACAGTCCCGCCACCCACAGCACTGTCCATGCAGTGAGTTGAGGCTGCGGGAGAGGGGCCGGGGGCTATCCTCCCCCACTGGAAGCTCAAGGGCTGGGCAGGCTGGTCCCATGGGCTGTAGTTTGCCCACCTTTGCTGTCACATCTAAAGGCATGAATTAATGGATTCTAGGCCACAAGTATTCAGGATGCAGTTTTGAAATATTTTTCTTCAGTGGCTTTTATTATAAGTAAACATAACCCCTCCCCCCAAAAAATTGGGCCAAATTAATCCTATATGTAACTTAATTGCAATCAAGGGTTGAGATGGCCCAGTGCTGTGTTTGAAATAATTCTCTTGTTTTGTATAGCATGAAGTTTGGGTCAGGGCAGAGAATATCTTAATATGTGAACCAAATGCTGTAGTAAATGCAGCTGTTTGTCTTACACAAAAGGATTAATTTAAACATGCTGTCCACACCACCTCTCAAAGTGGCACTATTATGTTTTTATATTTAAAAAAGAAACTGATGATGTCCTCTTGCTTTTGGCAACACCAGCTCCTGCTCACCCTCCCCTGCCTGTGTTCTGGTGGAGCTCTCTAGGGATGAGTCATTCCCTTTCTACAGACATTGCCAGTAAGGGTGTCAGTTGTGTTGTGGATATTTGTCTAGTAGAAAGTGGTCTGAGATTACCCACAATTCCAGGCAGGTCAATGGGAAAGCATACTGTTTACCACTGCTTATGTGGTCCGATTTTGAACTGGTATCTTAAATCTTCCTTTTTATAACTTTTTTTTTATGAAGCAATGATCATTCTTTTTCTTAGGCCTATCATCTGAGAGCATTTCTTGTCATGTTTTTTTTTTTCTTTTAGTTGATGATGACATAACTACTTGTGAAAATCCTGAAGCTATTATGTAGAAGTAAATTGTTTCATCATATGTTGGTGTAAAACCAGAGCAGTACAGTGGTGAATTTGGTCTAACATGTTCAAGGAATAACTTCAAGCTAAGATCATTAGTGAATATATATATCAACCTAAAATTGGAGTTACTAAAATAATATGCTTGGAAGTGGACATGTTAATGTTGTGTGGGATTTTTGCCTTCTGGGACCCAAAGCAAAATGGAATTATGCCACAATAAGCCAGAAAGTTCTGTGACTGGGCATTTGCCAACATTTTAATTTTTCTAACTTAACTACACAAAGAATACTAAAAAGTATTTCAAATAGCATGTATAACATAGCAATAAAGATGAATGATACTGTCATAACAGAAGGTGGAGTTGAGATAGTAAAATATAGTCAACCCCCAAAATACTAGTCAAAACTTGGCCACCCCCTTATGCTTTGTTACACTGCAACAACACTGGTGACTGACATCTTAAATGTAACTGATTTTATTGCAAACCAACATCTGTAAAGAATTTAAAACAATATTTACCCTTTGTAATCCTACCAAGGGTAACTTTTGATTTTAGATGACATACTTTATATATTTTTCTTAGCAAAGTTGCCATGGAAAAGAAAAATCAAATGAAAAACATGCATGTCAAAATATAAATGTTAGACTATTATCATGGGCTATCTAAACTATCCATCATAAAGCACTGAGCTGGCTGAACAATGGGACAATTTTAAGAATGAAATAAAAACCTCATGTAATGGAATGTCCAGCAGACACTTATATATTCATCTCCCTTGCCTGTCTTTCTGGTATAAATTGTTTTCAATGGCTGTTGACAGGACTGGAGTTTGACCCTTGGTAGTACCCAAACAAGTCATGAAAACATTTAATATCAGAACTAGATAAATAGGGTGAGCCTTTTAAGTGCTTAGGATGAAACTCTACTTGCTTCACTTACAGCAGTAGTCTTGTTGTAAGGCTACTAGCATAAGTAAGGCAAGCTGGATTTTACCCATAGTGGCCCTTATATTAAACTCTTAACAGTACCAATGTCCATTATTTCACCAT
Source organism: Dermatemys mawii (assembly GCA_007922305.1). Taxonomy (NCBI): domain Eukaryota; kingdom Metazoa; phylum Chordata; order Testudines; family Dermatemydidae; genus Dermatemys; species Dermatemys mawii. The sequence continues at coordinate 7,799,022 of ML677340.1, forward strand.
TTCAAAAATAAGTTACTTGGCAGGTTTGTCACTTACTCTCTGTACACAGGTGTTTCATATTCAGGGAATTGGAAAGCATGTTTTTCCAGTCTAGATCTCTGGACATCTAATAAATGCACTGGATAGGCTAAATACGTTATAGATACACTGGCACGAGGTCCTGTGCATTTCCTATAATGTAGCTTATAGACAAGGGCTCAATCCACAGCCATCATCAATAATAAGTGCAAATTCTGCTAATCATAGTGGGAAGAATAAATGAAATCTTACAATTTCCAGTAATTATTTACAGTGCAAATACATGTAAGCTTCATCCAACTTATTTTTGATACAGCTAGTGGTGTGTGTGTGGGGGTTAGGGGGAATACATTCTGGTCTCTGACTGCAAAGTTTGACACATTACTCCCTCACAGAGAGACAGAGCAACAAGGACTGAGAACAGACTCTTTCTTATTCCGGTGTTTGTGGTGTTAACACATTCCTATTTAACATCTTAGAGCAGATTGGAAACATTAAGACAAAAGAACAGCTCGCTCATACAAAGCACCCTCCTGGACCGTATGGTACAGTGCTCAGACAAAAATTAGAGGATATTACCTGCAATGATGCATATTTGTGTCATATCTGACAATTTTTGCTGTGAAAGGATTTTTGTGTTTGAGGCCAACCTTAAAGCTTTCATTACAAATACTCAGCATATTTCCAGCAATAATGGCTAGGAAAGGGAAGTTTTTCTGGAATGGACTTAACTTTATGTGGTAGCCACCCCTTTGAAAATCGCTCTAGAGCAGTAGTTTTCGACTTGTGGTCTGCAGTCCCCTGGGGGTCTGAAGACTGCCTAAGATTTTCAAAGGGGCCTGCACCTCCATGTGAAATTTTGTAGAGCTCTGCAATGAAAAAAGGTTAAAACCCACTACTCTAGAGGCAAATCATCAAGAGATTTAAAGGACCCTTATTTGCCTTTCCCCAGTTTTGGGATGCCTGTTGCATTAGTCCCTTGATCAAATTTTGGTAAACTTTACAGTAACTCTTCCTTTGGTGATAGCACTTTGGAAAAGTCTGGCACTCCAGTGCTGAAAGGACAAGACAACAGCAAACAGAAGAGCTCTCCTCAAAATCTGTTAGAAGAAAACAAAACCCGTTTTTTAAAACTCTGGAGAGAGAAATGTTTGCTTATATTTCAAATGGAGACCTTAGATATTAGAGGCTGCAATTTCTAAATCTGTACAAAAACTGTAAACCAGACCCTTGACAGATATTAAACACAGGGGCTGACTCATCACGACTGTTTTCAGACAATTGTGAAGCAGACATGACAAACCCATGGGGAAAAACAACACAGAAATGGGGCTTGTTTTTGGCTTAATGGGCTTGAGTTGCTTGTTGATTAGTTTTTGGCTTGTAACTTGTTTTTTTTTTTTTTTTTGGATGAGTTACCAGCAAGTGGGGGAAGAGAGACAAGGACTCACAGCAGGCCAGACTGCACAGCAGAGGGAAGGGCTGTGGGGGAACCTAGTAACAGAGTGTTGGGATTCTGAGGAACTGACTTGTTTTAAAATGGAATTAGCTTGATTTTTGGTTTATTGTGAAAGTCATGGTGCTTATTTACCACATGAAAGTTGGCAGCTGTGTTGTGAAGACATTTCTTAATAGAAATAATACCTTAAAGGGGGGGTGAAGCTTAATGTTTGCAAAGTGCTTTGAGTTCTTTGTCTGAAGTGTAGTGTAGATGGGGAAAGGAGTGTCACTGTTCTGTGAGGTATCTATTGAGAGAGTGACCAAAGTCAAGGCTATGTTGGAAGAATAAGAGTGCCTGGGAAAACAAGACCACAGACGTGCCTGTTTGCATGGAAAGTGTTATCTGAACAGCTAGGAGAGCTTTCCATTAAACCAGTCCAGAGCCAATTTGTACATAAGAAATGCACCTGAGAACTGAATTGCTGGACTAAGAGCATGTTTCATAGAGAATACTTGGCATGTGGGTGGGTAGAAACAAACAAGGAGCTGAGTTTTTATTGAGAGAAAAGGTAGACTCCACCATAAAGCATGGAGTCAACCATCCACTACAAGACTTTAATCCAGAAGAAACCCCTTTAATTGACTATATTCAAGATAAAAGGATATTAGTAATTTAGATCTGTTTAAATTCAAATATCATGACTAGGGGAGGGATAGTGGTGGAAATTGCAGTAATGAAATGCTTCTTACTAAATCATTATGGAATATAAACTTAGAAAAAGACAGCCGCGTGCTGTTTTCTCCTTTGTGATAAGTGCTCAGCACCTACAAGTTTAGTGCAAAGTTGCAAGACAGCTGTATTCTCATTTAGGCACTTAACTGAAATGGTCAAAGTGCTCATCTCATAGCCACATCCACTGTTCTCAAAGATCCCAATTCAGGAAGGCACTTAAGCATTGCTTGTTTTCTCGGATAGGGCTGCTTTCCAGAGTCAGGGCCAATGAGAGCTGTTGGATGCTAAATGTCTTTGTTAATCTGGTCCAGGTTACCTTCATGGAATGGGTTAACATTTCCATAAAGTGATTTCAACTGATCTTATTAACAGAATGCTTAACAACTTACTAACATACTTTCACATTTGTCAGCCTCTACTGTGTTGAATGATTAAAGCTACTAGAAAGCTCTCATTAGAAATGTTAATCAGAAGCACTGAGGTGACTAAGTGCCATTCAATTGGCACTAAATTACTGCTTGAAGTAATATATTAGTAATGTAAATTATACTTCCAACTGTAACTCTTCCTCTACTCCTGCTTCCATTAAAAAAAAAAGGGACTTAATTAGGGTTTAATACTCACACTTCAGTTCAATCAAACTAAAATGTCACCAGTGGTTGTTTAAATCGATGTCACTGTCCTACATTTATGGCGTTAAGTATATTTAGGTTGTAAAGTCTATCTGAATCCCTAAATCTTTGCTAATGAAGCATGCTGCTTTTTGGAACACAATTTAGATGGCGTTAACTGCCCCCTTCTCCCTCCCAAAACTTGGGGGAAAAATAACTTTCACTAGTGACAATGTTTGGAAACAGTAACTTTTACATCACCTGTATTTGAATTTTAAAAAAAGATTAACAATTCTGAATTATGTATTTACTCTAATAACATTGGGAATCTGATTTAGGGCTAACCTCCCCCTTTTAACATTATGAATCAAGGTTTTCTGCATTCATCCAGTAAAGTATGTATACTGTATATATAGCATATTTCTTGAACAGGAGAACTGCAAAGGATGCAGTAGCTTCAATTACATAATTTCTGAAGTATTAGGGACAAGATTTGAGGAAATAACCAAAGTGAGTTTCTTGTCCAATATGAGATGCTCAGAATGAAAGGCACAACTATTTTTTTTTTAAAAAATCCCAGCTCATCCACCCCACCCAGTACTTTGCTTTCTTGTACGAAGCTCATGTGGCAAACCTCATCCTGGAATGTTGGCACAGTGAGAAACCATCTCTTGATCTCTGCTTACAGCTCTCACATCTAAGCTCCTCTTTTTAATCCTCTACTTCAGTTAAATAAACTCCCTGTATCTCTCCCAACAGAGCATGAAGGAACAGGGAGAGTATTAGAGGAGGACATTTTTTCAAACACATCTCTCACAAACAGATGCTTCCTTTTCAACATTAAGAATAATGACAATTATATTTGTACTATGGTCACTCTCTGCTTGAGTTTTGTTTGTAACAGGTAAGGTACAAAATGAGCAAAATCTAGCAGCAAGCAAACTAACCTACTCACAGATCACAAAAACCTGGGGTACTTTGAAAAGATAAAAAGCAATCAAGATTCTGGTTCCCAGTTGATGACATATAAATGGATTTACTAATACCATTATTTTGAGCTTTTGGTGTGTCAAACTTGATACACAAGAAGGTCCCTGGAGACATTATGCGGTGTCCTGAAAGCTGGATGCATCTCTTTCAAAGTACACAATGAGAGGTAAGCAGTCTTGAGGGTGCTTATGGAGGAAAGGTAAGTAGCATGGCTAAGCTAAAATGAATTAAGATTTCATCTTGTAAACAGCCCCCTCTGGGTCCTGGTAGCAGGACAAAGAGGTGGGATTAGACTGGGTGTCATTTCAGTCTAGTACCGAGCTACAGCAGCAGTGAACTGTCAGCACTACTTCATGCTAGCAGCAAGAATGAATGAGTGTACTCACACAGCAGCTGCAGAAGGTCCTAGCTGTAGGGCAGAGGCTGCATAACCCCACATGTAATGAAGTTCATCTTGCAGGGATTGGGACTAAGTCTATAGATCTATTATACAGTTCCATACACCACCTTCCCCTGATCCACAAAGGGTATAAAGCCATGGAATTCCTTGGACTTTCTTCCATAAAGAAATTGAAAAGTTTGGGACTGTTTAGAAGAGACAGAGAAGGGATATGATAATGGCATACAAAATTATAAATAGTAGAGAAAGTAGATCTGAAACTTTATCCACCCTCTGCCATAATGGGCATTTAAAGACACTGTGCTAAAAAGACTGAGCTGAAGAATCCACTGTATGTGATGGGTGGAAACTGGGAATGGCTGAATGAGAAAGGTGTGATAAAGAGCCCAGGGCAGGAGCAGGGGTAGGGAGAAAAACCTAGACCCAGTTAGGGAGTTGCAAGAGGTCTGCCATTAGGGTGACCAGATGTCCCTATTTTATAGGGACAGTCCCGATTTTTGGGTCTTTTTCTTATATAAGCTCCCATTACTGCCCCCACCTCCTGTCCTGATTTTTCACATTTGCTGTCTGGTCACTCTACTTGCCCATGTACATGACAGTATTTAGAAATATCTAAATTATCAAAATGCCTGTACTACTGTACAATGGTTAATTATCTGACCACTTCACAAGGTAACTTCTTTCTTTAAACTGTTACAGTATAACAAACTAGTATAGTTTCACTGCTTAACCTGCCCTACCACAACTCCATCATAATTTAAATTCAGTTTTAGTACAAACCTACACTGTTACATTTGCACTTGTATAAAGCACTAATCAAATCCTTGATTGTTTTAAGGTTCATTTAATCACCTTTAGAATTTTTTTATAAGATGGAATAATTAAATGGATATAAATAAATAAGTGTTGAAATTTAAAGTTTTAGTGGTATTTTTACACATATCTTTACATATGTCAATGCTGTATCAGTAAAACAAAGGGAGATAAAAAAAATTGTTACAGCTAAGTTTCCAGAGATTTAAAAGTATACACACTTCTATTCTAAATAGCTAATGAGGAACCTTGACAGTTTAGCAGAACTGCATCTTGTTCTAAAGGGCATTTTACTATATACAGTTAGGAGAAATATTTTACTGTCCCTCAAACAAACAGCAGACAGTCTTATGCCTTTCTTAAGTCAGTCACTTTATGTACTGCTTGTTTTGGGTGTTGTCAAACACAGATTTCCAGAAATCCACAATTAAGTATACCTCACTCCAGTTAACTGCAGATTCCTTGTTTAATATGGTTAGTTTTACATTCACACTGAGGTGGTTTCCCCCATAAAAATATTTATTTACTTTCCACATTGTCTGCACGTATTTTTAGCATGCACTGAAGTAAACGACAGAGGCACAGTCCAATAGATAGAACACTGCAACTGGCCAGAGAAAGTGAAAATACAACAGCCAAAATATTTCAAATTAAAAAACAGGAACAAATAGTAAGTCTTAGAACAAGAACCACTCTTAAAGATGGAAACACATTTTATAAGAATGTTCATCTTCAAAGTAACATGAGTGATCAAATCTACTGGCTATTCTAAGCCAGCTCTGTTGTATTGATGATTCAGATTTCCTTAGGACAACCATCCAGACACCATGAGGGCACTGCCAAACAGTACAAATAGCTCTTCTCACAGGTTTGTGATACCCTCTTAAAAGTGAAACTTTCCACTTTGGCTAGCATTGAATATTGTTTTGAAATGTGCCTTTTACAGAATAGACAATTCTCTTTTCTTTGTGTATCAAGACTAATATCTGCACAATTTTGGAAAAGTTTCACTACAGTAGTTTCACCGGTAAGGAGCATAAAATGTATTTTTCAGTCTAAGTGCGGATGATTTGCTTCAGACCTCTTAAGTACTAGATTTTTTTATTAAACAGTCTAGAAAATGTGTGCTTTGTTGTCTTTAAAGCATATATTTCAAATAGAAAAACCCTGATTCCCACTTGTGTAGTTCGAGTGCAGCTGGGGGTAATCCTCCATTTTGGAATGTGCATATAAAGAAGGGTTGTGAAAAATGTATTGAAAAAATAATCAATGGGTAGTGCTGGCTAAAACTTCCAATGAAACTTGAACAGCAGAAGCAGCAGTTGGATATCGCATGCTTGTGGAAAGTTTAATGATTATGAATTCATTTTACATACTATAGGCTATAATTTTCTCCATTGTTTAAAGCACTTTAACTAATATATAATTACTGAATAGGCTAATTGTTTTGTTTGCTCACGAGCAAACATTTAAGCTTATTTAAGTAGTTTTAACCTTAATAGGTAGTTTTACTCTGAAAAGTGGCTCTGTAAAACACAGTATTTAGTGTGCAATGTTTTTCACTTGCTTCCATATGAATTGTGCTAAGTTGACAAGTAAAAAAAGATTTCTCTAGAGTCTAAGTGGGATTTTTCATTCTTGCACACCACCACCAGTAATATATATCCATGTCAAATGACATTTGTGACATCCTCATAACCTCCAGTGGTCTTGCACAGGGGTAGCTGAGTGGAAATTAAACAACTGTGGGAAGGTGCATGAGGAAAAAAGAATCCAGCTCCTTCTTTCAGCACTGTAGACATAGAAGGAGGAAAAAGTAAACACTGTCCACTAAGCAATCAGATATAACCCCAAATAAGGAACAAATAGAGAATGGTGCAATTTGTACATTATTACTTTTCAAAGTAGACCCACACTAACTTTTGGTAGTTCCATCTTCACAACCAAGGGTTGTTGTAACTCAATTGTTTAATGTACTTCCAGACAAATTTTTTTTTTCAAACCACCAAGGGTTCATCAACAGTTGTGGCTATCTTTAGGGTTATGATTTTCTAAGCCAAGATTCATTTGTCACCTGGATAAACAGGAAAAAGACTTGTAAGGCAACACATTCTATCCCTCATCCATCTTGTAGCAGTTTTGAAATACATTCAAATTTTGTGCCTAAACTAACTGACAGCATCCTTTGTACTTATCTAGTTTTGCACTTTGGTCAGAAAAAAATTGCATAGGAAATTATGCTTCTGAAAATAAAGCTGTACAGCTCTTTCTTGTGAGGTATACTAACAAACAATCATGGTTTTACAAACTGATCTTTCAAAATTATTGTGAAATTTAGGAACATGTTCTAGAATTTACCATATAACTTATAATATACACCAGCATACACTATATGTAAGGGCTTGATTTAGATGAACAGCAATTTGTTACAGATTTCAAAAAGGGCCCAACAGTTTCAGATCCAACTGGACTGACACACCTCAGAGGTAACTGTTCTAGTACAAGCATATCAGTTGTAAAAGTTAGTCAAGCCTCAATATGAATAGGGAATGTTAAAACAATAGTAAACTAAACACTAGAAAGCATTCTTGGTAATTTAAAAAATTATACCTAGATGTTTAATATTCTTCAGTCCCCAAATGAAAGGCTACTCACGGGCAGATGGTTAGCAATTAGTTAATGGAACTTCATAAGCACCGTGCCCTTTCTGTGGCTATTAGGAAGAATCGATTGGCACCATTATTCCAAAAGTAAATGTCATTTGTACATTTGGTTCATTTAGGGAAAGTTACAGAACTAGCAGATTTAAATTATCCAAATAGTACAAATTGTATTGAAGTATATAACCAAGAATATTCCAACTATCATTTTTTCCTTTATGCCGAAAAGCTAAAAGATTGCCAGTAGAAGACAGCAGAGGTCAAAATTAAGTTACTCAATAAAGGTGGCCAGACATTCAGAGGTACTGAGCACCTAAAACTCCTACTGACAGCAATATATGACTTAGGAGCCCAACTTCAGGCAGCAGGGATGAAAATTCTGGCCACAGAAATCAGTTTCAGGTTAAATACAAATATTTTACACAAAAATGTCCATTTGGTAAAAAATACATCTATATATGAGTAGTAGTTATTTTTCCATGAATCATATGATCTCTCTTGCTATAGGAATATCAGCACAAGCATATATGCTCTCTAGCCAAGCCCCTTCTTAAACCACATGAATTTATATATATATACACACAGATTAACACGTTATAATGGATTTAGTACTCTTCTTCAGAGACCGTCAGCGCAAAACAAGTTGTAAGTCAACATTACAAGACTTCTGTCAAAAGTGCTTTTGCAAAGAATACAGTACGCAGATGCATATTCAAAGTCTCAAAATACTTTATGAACTCTGAAGTGGTTATCTAAGGAAGGGACTTCATCTGCAAAATGAAGCCGTTTATTTACTTGCACACCAAATTCTTCAAGAATCTGCACAAATTTCTTGTGCTCCTTCCCAATCCATGACCTCATTGTATCAAACACTTGGTAAGGTGTAACATGAGCATGAACTGCAATCCCTGTCTCTGCAAATTCTTTCAACACTTCAGGGTCAGTAACCCAAGTATTGCTTCCTCCAGAGTGACCACCATCCAGCCAGTAAAATGCTCTTATATTTTTTATAAAGGCATCTGTGTTCTTGTCCTTTTTAGCTTCTTTTAACTCATAAAGCAGCTGGTTCAAAACCACACAACCTTTACTGAAGCCAATTAAAGTAAATGATGCTTCACCTATAACAGATGGTGTACCAAAATTCATATCAGAATTATCAGAATGTTCCCAATTTCTCTCTCTCTCTGATGCTGGACAGCCATTTGTAGTAGGAACAGATTTTGATTTACAAACTGCTACCACTGCATCCTTGTTGAAATTATACATACTCTTTTGGGACAGCAAAATGCTGTGGGTGATGCTGAATGCATTAACTAGCAACGCCTGAAGGTGTGTGAAAGCTCCAAAGTCACTGTTGTGTTCTGGTGCTCCAAACAAATTGCTTACCACAAAATTATCATAGCAGCTGAATTTGTGCAGATGCATACGGGAGCATTTTACAACCCAAACGTAACTATTAGGGAATCGGCGAGCGAGTATGGTTGCAATGTTTTCTAAACTCCAACACTCCCATTGAAAATTTTCTGGGTGGCAGGCCATAACATCACGATAATTCTGAAAGAAACAAGACAGACAATATATTACTATGTTGTAAGAGTCCAGTGTTTCTGGCAAGCTAAGGTTTAACTCTCGGTTTGTTTCAGACTCTCTAACACAAGTACTTATGGAAAGGGTTATGGCTGGCTGCTAGAGAGGGATACAAGATTGTCTTTGGGAAAGTACGTCTTTGAGACATTCAGCACCCAGAATCACAGGGTGAGGTTAATCTCCGAACTTAAACAAGTCTTAAAGAAAATATTTTGCTCACTGCACACACAGAGCAAAATATTACCCAAATACAACATTCAGTCTCCAAGTGTTGATTTTTATTGTATTCTGGTGAATTCCTACTTCAAAAGGCTAAGATTCTGTATACTACAGATAACATTAAATTACATTCAGCCTCACAAAAATACTAATTCACCATTATTGTTTGGTCTTAAAACTTAAGAAGTAAAACTATTTTAAGATCACTTTAAGGATAAACACACAGGAAACTAATCAAAGACATCACTGATCTCATTTCATATTAAGGTATGCTAATGAATTCCACTTAACCCATCTTGCTAACAGTGCAGACAAAAACCTCTCAGAACTATTGGTGGTCTTCCACAGTTCTATTTTTATTAATGGAATAGAACTGATTTCTTTTGCATTATCTTCCATGAAAAGCTAATGACACACATCTTGACAAACCAGACCTAGTTTACAGAGGACAAAGTCTATGCTTCTTTGCACAGTCACAAACCATAAAAGGTTAAAAAGCAAGATAAAATTGTGTTCTTGCAGTTTTTTTGCTTCATTCTGGTTATGGAGGAGAGTTTTTTTCCCCTAACAAAAAGTTACTCTTCTGCTTTCTTCATCACAGAAATACTGAAGTCAGGAAGACTACTCAGACAAAGCTAATCACGTGGGTAAGCCTTTGCAAGATCAGTGCCTCAGTCCCTGAGTCTCAGTTTCCCATCTGTGCAATAAATAATACTTCACTACCTTGGAAATACATTGCGAGTATGAATTTGTTAGTGACTGTAAACCACTCAAATGCTCCCAACAGTCAGAACAGGTAGCTACAGAAGTCACAATAAGTTATTGTAACTGAACAGCTCAATTATTATAGTGTCAAGAACTTTCAGGCTAAAACATTAAATTACTAGTTTTAGGTAAGAGCTTCCGTGAAAGAACAAGCCTACTGGCCCTGGCTGAAGCAGTTTATAAATTTCACTTATGTAGCTTAACTTTCAAATCAAAATGGCTAGACTTAACATTTTATAATGCATTAATGCATGAGGAGTAACTGTCAGAAGATAAGACAGTTAACAACTTCTCAGAGTATGTACAACATGCCTGAGGTGCCATGTGACCCAGGCACATCACTGCATTTGGTCTGCCAGGTGGATCTTTAGCTTGCCCAGGCACTGACGGAGAATCCAACATGAATGCTGATCCATGCCTCCTCTCTCCATCTCCCCCCATTCCCCACCCCTTAACTGAATGTTAGAGCTGAGAAACCAAGCACTCAAGAGCCAGAATACTACAGGAGCTTTTTTTTAAAAAAATTGATGTTAATTGGGTTCCAAACATTGGCCAGGAGCTAATGCTGCTCCACAGTTTGAGATTGACCATGTCCTGTTTCTCATTAGATTTATTATAGAAGTGACAAAGAGTCCTGTGGCACCTTAAAGACTAACTAAAATTTTTTTAGAGCATGTATCCGACGAAGTGGGTATTAGCCCACGAAAGCTTATGCGCTAAAAAAATTTTAGTTAGTCTTTAAGGTGCCACAGGACTCTGTCACTTCTGCAATTCCAGACTAACACGGCTACCCCTCTGATTCTAGATTTATTATATTATGGATGATAATATATGAGTAAATTGCTAACATTCCAGAGCAACCTTAACTTTTGACCACTCAATTTCACACCAATATTGTACTAGTTTTTAAAATTTTCATACACTTGCACACATCATATTAGTGAAATCCATCTTCACTCTAATAAAACCATTCAATTGTACAATAAGTAGCTGTTTACTGTAACCAAAACTGCAGCGCACACACTACACTGAGATAAACAAATCTGACATCAACTTTTGGCCTACTTAACTGTAAAATCTCCCACTGTATATCCAAATGTAAGTAGCAGATCCAAGCACACAATATATTTCAATAAGACGAGGAAGACTTTGTAGCACCTTAGAGACTAATTGAGTTGTAAGGAATACTATATAAGATTAGCACACTGATATTCCACACTAATGGACAGGACTGTATTTGTCTACCACTATAATACCTGCCATAAGAATGGCCACACTGGGTCAGACCAAAGGTCCATCTAGCTGGGTATCCCGCCTTCCCACAGCAGCCAATGCCAGGTGCCCCAGAGGAAATGAACAGAACAGGGAATTATCAGTTGATCCATTCCCTGCCTCCCATTACCAGCTTCTGGCAAATAGCCTAGGGACACCTCCCTTCCCAAACAACAGCAACACCCCCAAGTGTACCACTGCACAGCATGCCTTTAGCTTCCTACACTGTAGGAACCCCTGCTGGGGTGGGTATTAACGGTTCCTAATGGACACATCGACAGGAGCTATGAGCGCAGCACACTGAGCAAATCTGAAAATGCCCCAATATAACATGACAAAACTCCGCCCTCCTGGCAATCGTCGGTTTACCTTGACTTTTATGAGTACACGGAGAACACGGGCAGGGGCAGGGGCGGGAGTGGTCCCCCCCCCCGGTCTGCATGGGGGGGACACACCTGGGGCAGCAGGTGGGGGGGGGTGTCAGGAAACGGCCCCATCTCCGCCCCTCTGAGTTCGCACTGCGGGAAGGGAACAGCCCGGGCAGCAGGTCGCTCCGCTCGGCCCTCCGCGGCGGCGGCGGCTCTGTGCTGGGCTCCCCGCCCGCGGGGCACGTACCTGCACGTCCCCCGGGAAATAGACGACGTGATGCCGAGGCGGCTGCGGCTGCTCCGGCGGCAGCAGCAACAACAGGTCGTTGGCTCTGCAGAGGTCGGCGCCCGGCACCTGCGGCAGCCGCAGCCAAGGGAGGCTGAGGCGGTCGGAGGAGGAGCCGCCGCCCAAGGGCCCCGCCCCGCAGGTCGCCGGGGCTCGGCACTGGCTCATGGTCCTGGCCAGGCAGAGGAAAGCCGAGCCGACCAGGCCCCTCAGCACCGAGGTGGCGGCGGGCGAGCAGCGCCAGCGCCCGCTCATAGGAGCCACCAGCCCCGCTCACTGGGCCTCACCAGGCCACACCTGCCGCCTGCCTACAGCGCATGCGCGAGTCGAGGGGTAGCGCCACCGCAGAGATAGCTTTAGAGGCGGGGCCTGCGGGAGCTCTCCCCCTATTGGCGGTTTCGCTTCCCGCGTCTTCTTGGAAATGGAACCAGGGAAAGACCAATGTGAGAGAGATGATGGTGGTCGGTTGAACGCATGCGCACAGGTCCTGTTCGCGTCCGAGGCCTTTTGCAACGGTTATAACGGCTTTCTTCTAATCTAAGGGATGAGGCAGTGCAAGTAAAAGCGCAGTGGGCAATAACTGCCGATTGCTGGGCCTTCAGCCAGCGCTCGAGTTTTGAATGGGAGGCAGCCAGGTCCAGAGGGTGCCCAGCCTGTCTGCCTGGGCCCGCTGCAGTGCTGCACTGGCAGAGCATGGTTCCACATCGTAATGCAAAGCAACGAGGCTGGCTTTAAATGGCACCATAACCAGCCTCGCGGGGCTGCCTTACGGTAGCACTGCGCCTCAGTGCATTGCTACAGGGCTGCATTCAAGCAGTGTGACGTCACAGCCCACCCCTGGGTTACGGGAGGATGATGTCACAGCAGCACCATGTTAACTCATAGTATGATGTCACAGTGCTGCATTGTGATGCAGTATTGAAAAATCTATGCCATGCAGAGTGATAGTATTGAGTTCAAATAATTCCTTGTTGAGCTGCTATGTTATAGTTTTAAGCCCCTGTGTAAATCACGATTTCACAGACTGCATGGAAATCCTGAGATTAGCCCAGTACCGAGATTTGTCCAACCACAAGAAGGCAGAAGTGGGGAATGTCTGCTTCGGCCTCCCCACTTTTGGAAAAATCATGGTATTGGGTTAATTTGATTGCTGGAGGTTAGCTTCCTGGCTAGCTGATAGGAGAGGGGGCTGGTGCTGACAATGTGTGGTCATTAGGAGCCCCAGCCTAGTCTAAGACATTTTGAAATTTCTTAATAGGGGACAGTGTAATGGGATGGCCAAACGCCACATTGGCCCAAAAGAGTTAAAGGACAATACTTAGGTCAGGTAGCCCCAGCCATCCAAACCTGCAGAGCTTGTGCCAAATGGAGATGATGCTTAAAAGGGAGCAACTCAGCTGAGATGAGGGAGAAAGATGGACCAATTTATCCTGAGGGCTCCTGAAGAAGAGTGCTGAAGAAGCCTCCCGGTTAGGACGAAGACTGCCTGCTGAGGCCGATTGGGGCTGACGATTCACTTTTTTCTTTTCCTATCTCATGTTGGGCTTGCAGATGTAGGGGGAGATGGTTGGAAGTGATCCAGGGAGGCAGCTCTAGGGGCACACCAGAGTGCTTGACACTGTTTGCCATAGGACCCTGGATCAGAGCTTGGTGGACTAGGAGGACATGGGCTCCCCTGCTAACCATCCTTGTTGCAGGAGGAGCACAAGTCTCATTTCCACACACTCCTCTAGTAAGGAGAGGCTAAGGATGTTGAAAACCCTGACGTGAAGATAAGGTACATGCAAAGGTTAGGAACTAGACTGAAGGCCTTTTCTGCTGGGAAGTGTAGCACTGGAAACTGGGTGTGCTAACCACTAGGCCATTTGGCCTTTTGAGGACTATTCCAGACAAATTTTCCCCTTCAGGGCATGGAAGGCACCCTCTTTGGCTGCTCATATCATTTAGAAAATCTCTCAACTTCTGCTTCTTACCCACCGGGGAGGCTCTCTCTCTCACTCTCAGATGTTGTGCAGAACACCCATGACACCTATTTCTAGCTATTACTCCGAAACTTCCAGGCTTGTCACGAGACACCTATACTTTCCCTTCAGGCTTTCAAGGATGCTCCACTGTCATTTTGCAGGTACTCAGAGTGTAGATAAACAGCTCCTTTCTAAGTGGCCAGTGAAAGATTTCATAAACTAGGGAAGCAGAGGCTGAGCTGGGTCTCTCAGAATAACAGGAGCAATCAAAACACTATTAATGTCCATAGTAGTTTTAGGGGCCAAAGTTCCATTTTTTTCATTGCATAAAACAGAGGTGAGTTTAAAGATCCTGGCATCATGGACCTTTCCAGATCAGGCAATGTTAATAATGGTGAACTTAATGTGGAGGTCACCAGGCTTTGTATCATCAACAGTGAGGAGTATTTCTCGATGATGAACTCTAAAGCCTGCAGGGGATGGGGACAAATAATGGTATATGGATCCCAGTAAAGGTCCCTATGCAGTTCAGGAACCCCAACAATGCAAAACCAAAACAATGTTCAACTTTACAATCTGGGGCAGAATTAGCCACTTAATAAAAGAGTCCACCCTGATGAGAACAGGTGGTAGGAGTCAGGTATATTCTTGGTATAATCTTGTTTATTCACAGAAATGTACCCAAAGTCATTTTTCCCTGAATCCAGTAAAAACAAACAACACCAGGCAGTTTCCTTAGGTGATATCATGACTGTTTAAAAAGTACTTTGAGTTTATGTCACACTGCTTATTAGGTATCTTCTTGCAGCAAGACACAAGACATTCATGTAGGTACAGAAAATCCAAGCTGATTATTAATATTATGCATATGTTATATTAAAAGAAATCTGCAGCATAGCAACTTGGTAACAATTTGAACACTGTAGAGTAATCATGTTCTGTAATTGTGAATTCTGAACCACAGATTTTAAGGCAATTTGCTTACAGGTATTTTGTTTTCTTGGTGGCTTTACAGAAAAGGGTTGAACTAGACTGTCTAGAAATATGAGAATTGCAATAGGGGTGAGAACTGAAGGATAACATTTGACTTTGTTATTTCATTTCTATCTCTGCTGTAGCTCCTACAACTGTGTACTTATATTAACTACATTATTCTTTTCTAACTAGAGTGGATTTAGCATTTCATTTTTCTGTTGCTGTGTAAGTGAAATATAAAGTACTGTGCACAGATAATAATAAATCCAGACTGGTAAACTACAGTACATATTTCATTATCTCTTCAGGAGTAAGTGGTGGGAGAATAGGTCATCTAGTGCATAGGGTAAGAACTTTGTAGTCTAGGTTCATTATTTGTCTCTGCCATAGCATTCCTGGATGATCTTAGTAACGTTGCTTACCCTTTGCCTTCATTTCTCATCTGTAAAATGGAATAATAATTTCTCTATATCACAGAAATATTGTGTGGCCACATTGTGGTTACAAAACTGTATGGAGGGCTGGGTAAGGAAGGCTGTGCCTCCACAAACAGCCTGGCCCCTGCCCCCCTCTGGCCTCCGCCAACATCCCGCCCCCGGACGGGCGCCGGCGAAGCCCTCATCCCATCCAAACCCTCCCTCCCCCTCGCTCCTTGTCCCCTGACCGCCCTCTCAGGACCCCACCCCCTATCCAACCTCCTGCTCTGTGTCCCCTGACTGCCACGACCTCTATCCACACTCCTGCCCCCAACAGCCCCTCCCGGACTCCCACGCTTATCCAACCTCCCCTCTCATTCCCCGTCCCCTGCTTTCATGTTTAATAGATAACATTTTTAATTCTAAACACTAAAACAATAAGGGTCCCTTTATATATAAAAATTATGATGGTAGGAGTCTCCCGAATGAAGATTGTTCTACTTATTGTGGAAATAGATAGAAGTGCATGAGGAGGGAAAGATAGATAAACCTTACAGCAAAAAATAATCAGGACTCTAGGCTCTTTTGAAAGTCTGCATGGCCCAGGCATAGTCTGTTAAAAATATTGCTGTTCTAGAAAAGCTAGACAGTCTAATCCCGTAGGACCACACTGCAAATCTCTATTCATTTCAGTGGGGAGCTCTGCTTAAAATCTGATGGCATAGTTTGGCCCATGATTTGGTTCTGGATGATAATTATTCCCCATTGAAAAATATGAACTGATTTTTAGTGGTTAGTGACTCCACTTCTGCTGTGCCTGCATGCAATCCCTGGAAATATGACAGAAAATTAAAGATAACATATGGTAACTGTGTTATTACACTTGGAGGAATACTGTACTTTAAAAACACTTAAATTAAATACAAAGTAGTTGCATTGCAGAAAAGAAAATGTACCATAATGAAACAATACCCATTACTGTAAAAAGAGCAGGTTAAGCACCATCAAGGCATGCCACCTCCTCAAATGTAGATAAATTAGGTAAGGCAACATTCAGGGTTTCAAGCTAGGGAATGCTGGAGCATAGAGGTGCTGTAGGCTTGCCTCCTCCATTTTTATAACAAGAACAATTGAACTTTTTTTTTCTTTTCCAGGGTTCTTGGAATTTTTCTCAACAGCTCCATTTTCTTCCTTTTTAACTGCCGGAGGGAGTCAAAGGAGGAGGCAAACCTATAGCACCTCTGTGCTCCAGCATTCCCTGGCTGATAAAATAACTCTCTGGGGGCCCATTAGCTATTGATGCAAGTTTTTCACTTTAGATCAGAGGTTCTCAAACTGTGGTCCGTGAACTCCATGCAAATGGTCTGCAGATAGTTCCCTCTAAGGTGCATGCCTGGGTGACTTCACACAAGAGAATGAAGGGCCACTCACCTAATTAGTGGAGCTGTGCAGGCGTGGCTCCACTAATTAGGTGCCTGGACCCTGGAGAAGATGCACATGTAAGGTGAGGTGATGGCTTTTGGGGGAAGACGAGGTAGGTAGGAATGGGCAGTGCAGTGAGGGGGGAATTTGGGATGTGCAGGGCTGCGGCAGCCAGAGAAAAAAGGCAACTTTCCCTTGGGCTGTGGCTGCTGGGTAGAGATGGCCCTCCTTTCCAGCCCCAGCTTGTGGGCTATTGCAGCAGGGAAGAGAGGGCACTTCCATCTGGAGGGCCCTGCACACCCCAAATTCCCCCCTCGCTGCACTGCACATTCCTACCTACCTCCTAGTCCCCCCAAGGCCACCACCTCACCTTACATGTGCATCTTCTCCAGGGTCCGGGCACCGAATTTGTGGTGCCACGCCTGCACAGCTCCACTGATTAGGTGAGTGGCCCTTCATTCTCTTATGCGCAGCCTTTCTCGCATTAGAAAGGTACTAAAATATGAGTTGTGTCCTTTTATTTGTAGAACAAAAACCATGAATTATTATTGACTTTTTTATATAATGCTTTTATCTAAAGTGCTTTACAATAGTTAGCTAATGGCACAAACAACATTTGGAAAGATCATTAAGTCATCTGCCGAGACCCTCAGCAATTTTCAAGTGGTCCACGGAAAAAAAAAGTTTGAGAACCACTGCTTCAGATAGTTCTATTTCTATTTGCATGTTTCCTGCCCCCTTTTTAGAAAATGCTTCTCACTTATCCTACAGATACAGTTATTTAATTATAGGTGCAGGAGCCATATAATGCCTTTTAAGAAATTTCACTCCCTCTGAGCCAGAAATCTGATTTAGAAAGAAGGAAAAACAAAACTATGTTGAGTTAAGTGAGAAGTAAGCAAACATTATAGATTATGGAAAGTCCATTTTTATATATATATATTTCAGTTTTTTTCTAAATTGCTATAAGAAACATAGGTTTATAAAAAATACTTTTAACCCAACACTGTTCCTTTTCTGTTTTGTATTTACACTGAAAATCTCTACATTTTTAAACTTTCCTCAGAAACATCACAATTTCTTAATGCGAAAATTCTTTGACATGACAAACTAAAATGGAAACATCAAACTTAGAAGAAAAAGATGAACTCTCTGATCACCACAAGATGGTGCTGTGCAGTGTTGTTTGAATCATGTTTACCACACCATCCATCTGATTATTATGGCTTTATAAAGTAGCATTTTAGAAGGCTAAGATTGGTGGAACAGCCCAACAAGCTCTTTTCTTCTAAATTTAACAGATTAATTTAGACAGCACCACTAAGAGCTTTGTAATAGGGCTGGTTCTCAATAGCTGGCTCTATGCCTCCCTGCACAGCCAATACCATAGGGCTATCCTTGGTGGGAAGGGAGGAGGAAATGCTACAGCACTTCTGTGCTCCAGCATTCTCTGGCTGATAAAATAACTCTTCAGGGGCCGTCAGCTGCTGATGCAAATTAAAGCACTCCTTAGGCAAGTTATACTCCTCTTTAGTAGCCTCAAGAACCAAGGGAGCATAGAGGTGACACACTGCCACCTTTGCCCTCCGTCTCCCACACCAAGCACAACTATCCAAAGATCAGGTCCATTGTTTCTTATTGCACTGATTCTTTATGTGCCCAAGTGTTCCCCACCACAGAGCTTTCTCACTTTCTCTTTGACTTTGTCTACACCAAGCTTTTCCTTAAAATCTCACACTGTTGCTGCAAGCTCCAAGGCAGGCCTACAGGTACTAGCATAACAGCTACCCCCTTGGCCCTCCATATGGGGAACCTATAGAGCTAAAAGCATGAATTGTCACAACTTTAGCTAAAGCTCTATAGACACTCTTCTTCTGTGGATCAGGACAGAGGAGGACCTTTAACTCCCCCTCCCCGCTTGTTGGTTACAATAGGTGGGAGCAGTGATGTAGACCAGGTTAAGTGGGCCTTAACATTTTAACTACAATACCATTTTAACTTGATATAAGCTGATTTACACTAGTGCTCCCGTCCCTGCTGCTCATGCTGATGAACTTGCCCTGAAGCTGCAGCAATGGTGGGATTTTTTTTAAAACTCTTAGTGTAGATACAGCAATAAATTATTATTTGTATTGCAGTAGAGCTGGAAGCCCTTAAGACTTATCAGGGCCGACTGTACACACAACATTACAAAAAGGCAGCCCCTCCTCCAAAGAGCTTACACCTCTAAGTGGCATATGCACACTTTCCCTCTGATCTAGCATCATCCATAGTCATTAGCATTTAGTCTGACTGCACTGTCACCAGGGTGATGGGTTCCTGTCTACCCTATTGTAGAAAGGCCAGGTAGTGATAAGGCTGTAGAATAGATCATACGTGACGATGACTCCTCCTCTTTAGCAAAATCCTTATGTCAAGTTTTTTGTGTTGTTGGTGTCTAAAATTTAGGCACATAAATAAGTGACCTGATTTAAAAAAAATGACATCAGTGGGAATTATTGGATGTACAAGCCACTTATGTTGGAAATCAGACCACTTAGGCCCTCATTCAGCACACACTTACATGCAGGCTTAACTTTACTATTGTGAATACTATGCATGTTTGCAGTATCTGGATTTTATTTCTGCAAAAAGCCCTGCACAGGCTCCTGCACCCATATAGACCTCCACTGAAGTCAGTGGGGTTTTGTATCACTGTAAAGAACAGCCTACATGGATATAGATTTGGGTTGAGGCCTTAGGTGCCTAAATGTGAATTTAGGAGCCTAGCTTTATGCCCCTGTTTTGAAAATCTTGATGTTAGCATACTCCCACTCTTGCCTTCCCAGAAATTTCTCCTATCTCAGGGTACCCTCTTTAAGTTTAAAAGCCCATCCATGTTGTCCTATTTCTGGATGGCAGATATGTGTACATCGTGCAAAATGCAGAAAGAAAATATAAGTGACTCCCCCTCCATTTTTGAGAAGTGGTAGGTAGCAGGGCCATGTCCCATACTATGGCAATAATACTTGTAGTTGATATTGGTGACTGTCACTGACAGATCTGCAGTGTTTCGTGAACCCTATTAGAAGTTAATGACTAACCTGGAGAAGATTGCAAATTTTCATGTTATAGAGAACAATTAAAAGTCCATCAATCTATACAAATTAAAGCCTTACTCCTGCAAGCTAATTCAGTCTGATGGACCCAGCCACCTTCATGAATTCAATAGGAAATTCTGCCCACATGGATCAGCTTCCAGGATCTAGGCCCGAGCTTTTGCACAAATATGAATACTAGCATACTAATAAACTTGATTTAACTTGATATAAGGTGATTTACACTAGTAAACCTTTGTAACCAGATAAAACAGCCAGATAAACTTCTGCCATTCACTTGTTTTCATTTGTTTGTATATTTTAAACTGTTTTATCTGGCATTTAGAGCAACCCCTAAGGGTATGTCTACACTGCAGGTGGAAATGAGCCTCCCTGTCCAGGTAGGCAGACTGGAGCTAGTGGGGCTGGAACAAGAGAGAAATAGCAGTCTGTACACTGCTGGTGGGGCTGCTCAAGCCCACCCAACCCTCATACTGCTATTTTTAACTCGCTAGCTGGAGCCCCACTTGAAGGAGTCTGTCTGCCTGGGCTGGGAGACTCACTCCTACCTGAAGCATAGACATACCCTTTTAGTGCAACATACAGGGCTTGATTCCCCCTGATCCCACCTCTCATACTGTGGTATATGTCCCATTTCCACCCAGGCAGTGGGGGTAAAACTCTGCAGATGAACTTTTGAACTCTGTGGCTGCACTGACCAGGAACAGAGGCTTTTGGGTTGCTGGACTTTGGGGTTGCTGACCTTTTGGGTTGCTGGACTTTTGGGACTTTGCAAAACTTTTGGGTTCCTGGACTCAAGAGCCAAAGGGAAAGGACACAGCCCAATCTGCTTGAGGAGTGGTTCTTCTGGTTCATGGTTTGTTTTATGAATCCTGTTTGTGGTGTTTCCCCAACATGATGCCACATTGTTTCTCTCTGTTATTAAAGGCTTTTGCTACACTCAGATTCTGTGCTTGTGAGAGGGGAAGTATTTCCTCTTAGAGGCACCTGCGGGGTTGGTATGTATTTGTCCCAGGTCATTGGGTGGGGGCTCGAGCCGGTTTTTGTATTGTGTTATTGGAATGGAACTCCTAGATACTGAACCTGGCCCTTGTTGCTGCCAACTCTGATGGGCAGAAGGGTTACACATCTATATATAAAATCACTATACCTGTCACTGAAATGCAGCCTCCTCTCTTAAGGAAGGTGGCAGCTGTCTAACTACATACAGTACTTCACAACTAAAAGAGAAGAACACCTACTCAGTAGAATAAAAGCTTTAGATGTCTGTTCATTCTAACATTTAAATACTAACCCTTCTGTGGTAGGTAATGAAACGTTTGAAATATATTGGTTCAAGATGAAGTCATGGATGGTTAATTTCCTTAACCCACTGTCCCTTCTCTAACATTTTTTACCTAGACTGGATAGTATCTCAGTAGTGTGTAATTCAATTTATTCACCTAAATTTGGGTTATTGCTGATTATGCACTGTATGTATCTTATGACTTTAAAAACAAACTTTGTATTTGTGGATAATCTGTGTCCTATACCCAGATGTGCAGACACTTTTTTCTTAACCTGTGTCCTATCTAATTTTTAACATTAGCTTTAATGCAATTTTTAAATCTGATGCTAATGAAGTTTGAATAAACTTGTAAAAGATCCTTGAGACAACCTGGCAAACTCCTCATTCCCACCTGCCCTGAAAGGCAAATACTTTCAGTTTTATAGCATAGTCCAGTTTTTAATAGCTTGAGTGATTGTATTGAGTTTGCTGCTAAACTGATGATGTGTGTGTAGCTATTGCAACATGTAATGGCTTCTCAAATAAACTTAAAGATTTCATTCCTCTTTGTGAAAAGAAGATGCTAAGGTGAAAATTTATGCAGCATTGGTTGTTTAGGTACCAAATAATTGTCTTTTTTTAAGTATATGGGTTAAAAAAGAAGTCCAGAAATGAAAACATGAGCAAGAGTGAAAACATGAGGACGAGAGAAGAAAATATTTTCTTATGTTTCTGTTTCAGGAAGTGAAAATGTCTTCCACTAAGGTGGGCTTTTGTCTGACTGCCTGTTTGCTAAACATTTCAGAAGCCAAAAAAATATATATATTGTTGAGAAAATAGCTAAAGCTGCTCTTTATGATGGTAATGGTAAGAGCAGCAAACAGAATAAGTTGGAATGGGAGTGTTTCAATATGATGATTATTAAATTGTAAGCTCTGTTATCCTGGAGTTAAATTACTACAATCGTTTAACTTTTTCTGGTGATGTTCTGACGTTATGGTCTTTTTTTTCTTTTGCTGCTTGGCTCTTTTTTCCTAATATTTTCCCAGCCTCTTATATACCAAACAAATAATCTATACTAGTGATTCTCAACTGTTTCTGTACTATGACCCAGAGTTACAAGAGAAAAGGGGAACAAATGAAACTGGTTTGTGACCCTACCACTCAACTTGAGAACCTATGATCTGTACTTATGTGGCCTGTTGTCATACAACAGCTATTAACACAGGTACTTTTTGCTGATGGCCTCATGATCGATTAGTAAGATACTATGTTTTTATAGCCCCTCCCAAGGAAGGGTCTCAAAGTGCTTACACACTTGAGTGAACCACGTACTTCCTGTGGGATAGTTGGATAGTATTATCCTTGTTTTAGCAGGCAGGGGAGACTAAGACTCAGAGACAGATTAAGTGATTTACTCCCAGTCATGCATTGAGTCAATGGTAGGGTGACCAATATCAACTGTGAAAAAATGGGACAGGGTAGAGGGTAATAGGCACCTATATAAGAAAAATCCCCCAAAACAGGACTGTCCCTTTAAAAATTCGGCCATCTGGTCACCCTAATCAATGGCAAAGTCACAAATAGATCTCCTGGCTTTACCTCAACACCATCCTTCCTCGTAAGACTGGTGCTCGGAAAACCTTTTAGTGGCACCCTTGGGGAGAAGGGACACACAGTCTCACCTTTGTCTTTCCTTTCTCTCTTTCCCTTGCATTCCCTGCCCTCTACTGTCTCCTTTGTGCTTTTCCCCACCTTTCTGTCTTGTTTTGTATCTTCAGTTTTTTGTTTGCACTTTGTTTTATTTTTTGCTCCTCCCTTCCTCTTTCCTTCCCATCTCTCTCCATATCCCCTAACTTCTGGTGAGCCTGGCAGAGACTCTCCAGTGTCAGCCAGCTACTGCAAGCTCCTCCTAGTAGTCACTGCAGTACAGCAGCATTGGCTTGGCTGATACCAGAGAGAGAGCAGGGTGTAGTACTGTGTAACCCCCCGGGGGTGGGGGGGGGGAGGAGGAGGAGAAGAGCCCAAGGGCATCTGGACCTTACAGAAGTCTGCCTGTGTACCTTAGGGGGAGTTTGACACCATCGGGAATACCTAGTTGATTAGCACTAATGTAGATATGCATATCAGATAAATATGTCCCTCTGCAGAGAGTCGGCCTAAGGCCTATGCACCGCTTAACTCCCATGTAAGTCCTTAAATTAGGGTTTGTGTGGCGCATAGATGTTGTGCTGGCTGTCTGCAGAGAGGTGAATTTCATCTTTGAGAAGAAGTGTACCCATAGTTTGTTGGAGGAATGTGTGCCATCGAGATGGTAAACTTTAGTACAAAGAACTTTCTCTGGAGTCAGCTGCATTTCATTGCCTCGTAGCATCTTTGCTAATCAGATGCTTTTGCTGGGAACCTGAACAAACTATCTAGAATATGAGAAATGTTTAATTTTCTTGGTCTGAGAAAATGCACATGTTGTTGTATATATTTGTGTTAATCAAACCATTTATATTAAAGCAGTTTGGTTGTTACCTAATTGGTGTTTTATTGTCTGGTTATAAACAGCATTAGCCCCACAGCCAAGTAACCAGTATATTAATTCTTAATGATTACATGTTTATACAGCACCCAGAACACAGCATGGCACTTTTACTAGACTTTTAAAGAGATATGCTCCCTGTCCCAAAGAATTTATTGTCTACATCAGAGGTAGGGAAAGTATGGCCTGCGGAACCATCCTGCCCGGGCCTTGATCTCCCAGCCGGGGAGGCTAGCCTCTGGCCCCTCCTCAGCACCCTCAGCGTGCCGCGCGGGCAATGCTCTGGGTGTCAGGGCTGCATGCTCCTGCCTGCCAGTGTGGTGGTGTGTCTGGCTCTGGCCAGGAGGTGCTGCTGTAAGTCGTGCTGCTCTGCACAGCATGGTAAGGGGGCTGGGAGTTGGATAAAGGACTGGAGAGCAGTCAGGGGACAAGGAGCAGGGGGTGGTTGGATGGGCAATGGTTCAGGGGGGCGGTCAGGGGACAGGAATGGGGATGGGTGGGTTGAATAAGCATTAGAGTCCGGGGTGGAGGTGTGAATAGGGGTCGGGGCAGTCGGGACAGTGAGTGGGGGGGATGTTGGATGGGAAGTTGGGTCTGGGGGGGTCAGTTATGGTCAGAGGGGTCTTGGGAGGTGTGGTCAGGGGAGAAGGAGAGGGGGTGGGAGTTGGATGGGTTGTAGGTTCTTAGGGGGGCATCCAGGGGGTGGGAAATGGAAGGGGGCGGATAGGGGGTGAGAGCCAGGCTGTTTGTGGAGGCACTTCCCTACCCGGCTCTCCATACAGTTTTGCAACCCCGATGTGGCCCTTGGGCCTAAAAGTTTGCCCGTCCCTGGTCTACATATATGCATATTAAGCATGCCACTCCATTGCATTGATTTTTAACCATTTTTTCGTATTCTCTTTCAAACTGTTTTCTGATCTCTGTGCTTTTAAATACTAGCTTGCATTGTGGAAGAAGATTGGAGTATCTGTGAAAACACCTGTTAAATGCTGTGGAAAACTCTTTATGAGTTGATATGCAGATGTAGGGGTGGAGTTTTTTTGGGTTTTTTTGCTATTAACACAGAAAAGGCAAGGTCTGGCACATCATTTTCAGAAACAGCAACACGTAAAGTTACTTGGCTCTGTGACTAAGTGAGTATACAAAGAAATATGTGGCAGCCAAGCACTGATGGATGGCTAGGTCTTGACTCATAGTTTTATTATCTTATTAGGGGCAACAGTTCAAATGGAATTATAGCTATTATACTCCATTACAAATATCAAACAATTTACTTCTGCTGAAATTCATGCTGACCACTCAGTTTGCCAGCCATCTCTTTTTTTTTTTTCATATGGACATTCAGGAAAGAATTTTATTCTTTCACCAATTTACTCAGTTGAATAGGATGAAAATGAGACTAAAAGCTTTTCAGGTGGGGAAAAAAACATGAATTTATTTTTCAATCAGAAGCTATGCTGAAAAACCATGAAAATAGTAGGGTCTGTGATCTCATTTCTGGTTTTCTTTCACCACAGGAAAAATAGGCGTGAGATTATAAGGAATTTACAGTGTTTAATTGTTAAGAAAAGAGATTTTTGTGTTTTTGTAATTTTTTCATATAAGCAAGAAAAACTTATGTGTGAAATAGATTCAAGGTGACTGATGTAAATCAACATAACTCAGGAAATTCAATTAAAGCTGTTCTAAAGGACTCCCATTGATTTTGCTGAGCCCTGTAGGCTAAAATTCTAGGCTGATGCTTAGCCCATAACCACTTTGGTATTGTATGGTTTGTCTGGCAGTGGTAATGTGGATATGACTCTTAAAATACTTGCATCTCTTTCTCTGGCCCTCTGATTCTGGCCTTTTGTCTGAATATCATAATTTATTCACCAGAGGGCCAAATTCTGCCTTCACATGCCCATCTGTAGCTCTCATTAGCTTTGATGAAAACTGCAACCATGAAGATGAGGTCAGAATTTGGCCTCCTACCATGTCTTTGCACAATGGTTTTCTGTAATTTATACCAGCGTGCTCTCTGCTGTAGCCTTTCATTCTCAAAAGTGTGTTGGGACATAGCTGGTATAAGATGCTACACAAAATAAGGTCCTATTCCTGCAAATAGTTAGTTAGCACAGAGTGTTAGTGGCCTCAGGGGGACTCTGTGTTAGTGCCATTTGTAAGGTGGCCACGCTAAAGTAGTATTTGGATTCAAATGGAGTACAGCTGTAGAGTATGTTCCTGATTGTGCAGAGTGCCTTTCAGGATCCCATAGTTCCCATTAGTGCCCCCCAGCTTTTGATGTCCATAAGGAAGCATTCAGAAGGAGGCATTGAGGGACTTGCAGAATCAGGCCTGGGAAGCTCACGCCTCCACCCTTATTCATACAAGCAGTCCTGTTGAAGTCGATGGACTATGTGCGAGAGGAACAACCTCTCTGATAACAAATCTGAACTCCTGAAGGTTTCAATACTCATATCATGAATACTCTAAATAAAGAGACCTAATAATTTTGGCCCCTATTCATCAAAGTATGTAAGGACATGTTTAAGTCTGGCCCTGTTTAGCAAAGAACTTAGGCCTGAATGCAAAGACAATGGGATGTCTAAATACCTTTGAGGAGCGGGGCCCTAAAAACTTAACTTTAAGCATGTGCCTAAACCCCATTAAATTTGGCACATGCTTAAGTGATTGGTGAATCGGGGTCTTAAACATCTGCCATTTGGTGTGTATGAAAAGTCTGAAATCTCTTGTTTTTCCTCCCACAGGATAGAAACATTCTCAAGCCAAGTACTTAATATATTTTCTGATTATGATTGCAACAGATCAGTCATAACCATAGCAGCTCCTGTTGATATGTTAGGTAAGAGGATCTGTTATGTTGTTTAAAAAATTTTACACTTCAAAAATCCTCTTGCTTACTGTTAACTTTCAGGTAACTTCTGCTTTGACTGACTAGGGAAAGGCAGGGCTCAGCTCTGGTTTCCTGCCCTTTGTAACTACCTGGAGGCTTCCTGGATAAGTTGGGAGTTGGAATTGTTTGAGCTGAACATTCTGTAAGTAGCAAACACACCATTTTTAAAATGGGAAAACTGCCTAGTGATGGTATAAAGCTTTTTGGAAAATAACCATGTGAACTTTACCAAATTACTGAGGAGATTTTCACACACAGAGATGATTAGTAGCCACCCAGTTCTAATTCGTGCCTCTAAAAATCTCCCACTAAATAAATAAGGTTTCTGTTGTTCCAGTGAGACAACCAGTGGAAAAGAACTGTTACGCTCAGGTTACATTTGGTAAGAGTTACTTGCAAGCTCAATTCTACAATGGATATCCGTTTCATTTATACACCTCAAAGGACGTTATTCAGAGCTTTTGATGTGAGGTTAACATGGATCTTGTTTGGATAACTGAAATAACTAAAAGTGGTATGTATTTATAAAGTTACATGAGGCTATTGCTTCCTTAGAGCTATATAATGACATTTCTTTTAAAACCGAATTCCCTCGCGGTTTCCTTGATAGCATGATCAGACTCTTATTTATTTAGTAATTTGGTAAAGTTCACAGTGTTACTTTAAACTAATCTTTACACCATCATCAGGCAGAATTTCCTTTTGCTTCAAAAAAGGATGTGTTTTTCTGCTTGTTACTTTCATTTTAATTACTCATACATCATCACAACAAACTTAACTCTGACCCCAGATGAATACCATTCTTCCATTAGTAATCTCAGAATATAAACACAGCACAGTGCCCTTCTGAAAAAGAAACATAGAATAATGTGTTCACATTAATGTCCCATGTTGATCAATTTCTAATGCTAGTTCACATACATACGTTTACCATAAATTATATTATAAATGTTTTTTATGAAACCACATATACAATATTATTCTAAAAGAAAAGAGCAATTGTAAGTACTTTTTCCAAAAAGTTGTTGTACAAATACATCAATTGATAGTTCTCATTTAACAGTTTCTTTAACAAGAGAATGCTTCTGGGTTTTTATTTTGTATAGATAAGATTATTTTGAGGAAAATACATTTCTTTCTTTGCCCACACAGTATACACATTCTGACCAATCTTAGATTTGTCCTCCTACTTATTAATTTCTGCCATTAAGTGCTATTTTTTTTAATGAATGATATGATAAGTAAGTACATTGTCACACAGTACCCTTAACATGCTTTTAAATTTTGTTTTAAATATGATGGAGAAGTAAAGTAAGACTCCTTTTCCCCCTTTAAAAGGGTGCTGTCCAGATATTTGACATGTAAGTGAAAACAGTGTATTGAGTAGAAAACAGAAGAGAATGTCAAGAGCCAGCAAATATTACACATTTTAGCATTCAGTACTTCAGTAAAATAAACTGTTACTGAGTTTGGTCTGAAACCAAAAACAGCAGGATACAAAATTAATTGCCTTGTGATGAGATTTTTATTTCATTCCAAATGCTTTTTAGTCCATTTGTGTGTTGAATGCATAGCTTTCTTGGGGTAAGCACATTTCTAAGAGTTACAGAACCTTGAAATTTTGTCAACACATCTCTTCTAAGATCAGCGGGGGAAAATGGTGCTATTAATGTGTAAAGTGAATTAGAAAGAGATTGTCTGCACCACTTTAGTCCTGGAGCAAGAAGCTGAGCGTAATTTTAACTTTCCTGTCTTCTTGTTTGGTTTTAAATTAGATGTGTTTTCAAATAGAATCCCTTCATGTGATTCAGAACAGAAGTGTCCTTCTGACTAACCCTCAGTGCTTTATTCAGGTTTGATGGATCCTTAATTGTGTATTTTTCATTTGTTAGGCAACTATGTCATTGCTGCCTGCACTAAGGCTTTCCAGTCAATTGATATGGCTATCCAGGAAGGAATACATCCTTGCCTTGGAGCACTGGATTTAGTTCCTATCTATCCCCTTTTGGATGTAGGCGTGGAGGAATGTGAAAAAGTGGCTCACAGTAAGTAGAAGTTTTAGAGTCCCAATTCTGCTGATGGGATGACGAAGAGCAAGAATGATATTGTTCCTTAAATTCTGTTTCTGGCCTTGTCTAGCATAGGGTTTAAAGGTGAGTGTTTCAACTTCCCCTAGGCTTTACCATGACCAGTCTACACTACTTTAAATTCTAGCATGTGCATTAAGCATGTGCTTAAGTGCTTTCCTGAGCTGGGACCTGAACCAAAATGAAGTTGATAAATTTCGCTCTCACAGCCATGCAACTCCACGCTGGTTGTCAAAGCCATGACCTCTTGTGGTCAGCAATGTGTCCCATGGGTGACAAAGAGTCCAGTGGCACCTTAAAGTCTAACTAAAGTATTAGAGCATAAGCTTTCGTGGGCTAATACCCACTTCATCCGACACATCCGACGTCCGATGCATCCGACGAAGTGCGTATTAGCCCATGAAAGCTTATGCTCTAATACTTTAGTTAGACTTTAAGGTGCCACAGGACTCTTTGTCACTTCTGCAATTCCAGACTAACACGGCTACCCCTCTGATTCTTGACAATGTGTCCCATGACATTCTTTGCATTAGATGGAGTAGCTTACTTGCAAAGAATTTTGAGACTCTTTAGGGTGAAAATATTCTATTCCATTCAGGTTCTTGTACCTTCCCTCATCACTCTAATACAGGGTTGGGCAAACTACAGCCCGTGGGCCAGATCTGGCCTTTGGATTTGCCACTCCCTTGGTGCCCCTCTCCACTCCAGGAAGCAACCGGCACCACATCTCTGCTGCCCCTGCAGGAGAGGGAGCAGAGGGCTCTGTGCACTGTTTTTGCCAGTGGATACCTCCCCCGAAGTTCCCATTGGCCAGGAACAGGGAACTGCAGCCAACAGGAGCTTCAGGGGAGGTACCCACAGACATGCGGCGCCCTCTGCTCCCTCTCCCCCTGAGCCGGCAGGGATGTGGTGCCAGGCACTTCCCAGAGCAGAGTGGTGCGGGGCCAAGGCCAGGGCAGGCAGGTAGGGAGCCTGCCCTGGCCCCGCTGCCACCCTGGAGCCACTCTAGATAAGCGGTGCCAGCCTGGAGTCCACACCCCAAACCCCTCCTGCACACCACACTCCAATCCCCTGTCCTGAACCCCCTGCCACACCCTGTGACCTCCCTGCACCACTGCCCCAAGCCCCCCCCCCGCAATGTGCACCCCAACCCCCTTCCCTGAGCCACTTCGTACACCCTGCTCCCCCTGTGCCCCAACACCTTGCCCTGAGCCCCTTCCTGTGCACCACACCCCTTCCTATACTCCGCACTCCCTCCCTCCCACCCCCAACCCCCTGCTTCAGCCCTACAGTCATGGCCCTGCAATTTCCCCATCCCGATGTCGCCCTTGGGCCAAAAAGTTTGCCTATCCCTGTTCTAATATCTGAGCTCCTTTCTGAAATACACTGAACAATATCATTTGCATTCATCACATGATTTGTCATGTGACATTATGCTGGTGACTTGACAGTTCTCCTCTTTCTGCAGCAGTCTCTGTCCCTGAAGGCCTGGGGATCAAGGTGCTTCGACTGAGACTCGAACTCTTCCTTTGTGTGTCACGGCTAGAGTGGACACTTCAGATAGAGATGGGTTTCTGATCTGTAGTAAAAGTGAAGCATGTATAAGGTGTGATAAAGCATGGCCAGAGGGCAGCAGGAGAGTGTTAGAGGAAAGTCTTATTCCCTGTAGAGGGAAGCGAGTTACTACAAGTTGGTTGGAGCACCTGGAACCAATTAAGGCACCTGAAGCCACTTAGAGTAACTGAAGCCAGGCACATGATAAAACCCTCCTACTTCAATCAGTCAGTTGAAAGGAGTTGGAGCAGTTTGGAGGAGTTGGAGCGGAGAGCAGTTTGGAGGAGTTGGAGCGGAGAGCAGTTTGGAGTAAAGCAGGGGAGAGTTTGAAGAAGTGCTGCGGTGAGCTAAGAAGACACAGACCATAGGTAAAGGGGCACCTGGCTTGTGCAGAGAGAGGGCAGGAGGCCCCACAAGCTGAAGGGTAGGAGAGGGAAGTAGCCCAGGGGAAGGAATAACTAGTTCAAGTAGTTTACTGCTATCCTCAGGGCCCCTGGACTGGGACCCGGAGTAGAGGGCGAGGCCGGGTCCCTCCCTCTCCACTCCACTACTCTAGGATACTAGTGGGGCAGTTAATACCCTGTTCAGGGGCAAGAAATGGTGCCCTGAACCCCCCCCCACAAGAAGGGAAAGCGCGGGACCCATCATAATAGTGCAGGCAAATTTGCCACAAAGGCTTCAGTGTTGAAAAGTTAAAATCCCTTCACACTAGCTGCCTTAAATAACTGACCTGAAAGAAACAAAGCTGAGGGGAATGTCAAGTGACTTTGCAGACACAGGATATGCATTAGTGCAAATCGAGCATATACAGTCAATGTACATGGATTCCAAACTGCAGACTTTATGCACTTTTTTATTCTAAACTCCCAGTTAAAAATCCAAATGTAACCACTGTGTTGCCTGTTATCACAAAAGCTTTCCTATAGATGTATAACAATTTAAGCATTATTTAAACTACTGTGCAAACAAGCCGTTCATTTGGGTTTAGGTTATCCTTGACACAGTCATTGAATGCATAATCTAAATATCCACAGTTAAAACAGAACCATCATAAAAGCAATAGTTTGAAGTGAAAGAAAATAATCCTGAGTAGATGCCTTCAGATCACTTGGACAAAAATTAAACAGTGTGCATGGCCTCTTCAGGGCACTGTGAATTGGGAACATTTAATCCTGGCACAGAAAGTCTCTGTGAGGTTAGAGATTCTAATCTTTATGCTCCATTGCTGCTTATGGCCTTGTTGACTGTAGTACTGGATCAGTGGCACGGGAATGATGGACCATCATAGCGGCTTTTAGTATGGAGAGGGTGTGGATTCTGACCTTTCAGTGTTATGTTATTTGTTTTTACTGCATTGGCCTCATTCAGTTAAATCAAATCTAATAGTTTTGCTGTAAAGTTAAGCATTGGTGTTGTGCTTTTTTAAAAATAATTCTACAGAAATAGTTGAGATTTTGACCCTTCGTATCCCAGGATGCACTATGTTTCTTTTTGAGCAAGCTTGATCAACTTGAGAAACGAAGTCCAGTTCAGAGAAGAAAACAGCTGGGTTGGTTTAAAGGAAGAGATTTCAAGTCAATGGAGGTTAAACCTGATATAGGAGCTGTGCCTTCCCAAAGATATGGGCTAACAGTAGAAACGGCATTGCTTAATACGTGGCTAAAATATAGAATCTGATATGGTTAAAAATGTTCACTGTGGGCCAGGTCTGAAGCCCTTTACTCAGTCCATACTCAGGAGAAACTTCCATTGACCTCTGTACCTGAGTAAGGACCTCAGGATTGGCCCTATAATAAAATGTATTGAGAAAATATTAGCAGCCGATTTAAACATATAGGGAAAAAAAATCTTCATAATGCTATGAGAACCCCAATGAGGGAGTCAGTTTTAAAAAACTCTGATTGTGAGAAGAGTGTGACAGAAAGAGATTGTCGTAAGCATGAGAAGCAGCTTATTTTAAAGCTGTTGAACAGTTTTGTGTCACTCTCAAAATGGAGCAGAACTCTCCATCACTTGTTCATTTATGAGACAGGCATCACTTTCCATCTTTACTAGTAAATCCATTTGAAACTGAGAGATGATGAAGACGGGTACTTATCACTGCTTTCTTAGCCAGCAGCTCCCTGAGAAGAAATCTGAGAGAGAGACTTCCCTAAGCATTTGAATTTCTCTTCTCTGCTACTTTTCCTGACAGTCATTTAGAAATATGCAGATAACTTTGGCTAAATTTTAAATTTATATGGAAGTTTGCCCATTGATCATTCTGCTTCTAATGCTTTAAGAAGTATGCTTAGGGTTAAGGGTAGTCACTATATTGTTATCTAGATGCAGTACAAACAGTATTACAAGGCAGAAATGATTTAAAAATCAAACATAAGGACTATATTTTTCATACTAAAATGATCTGTATGCAAGTTCTTGTGTGTATCAGATTTAATTTACTGGGTTATGCATCTTCATCTAAAAAGTGAGGAGGATAGGAACAAAAATATTCTTCCTTCTGAGATGTGAAATCATCCAGAAAAAGGGCACATAGGAAACTGAATTTTATGTCTATATTCAGGATGTTGGTGATTTGTGTTGGGGTTTAGAAAGGAACCTAAAGGACTTAGGTGCTCAAGTCCCATTGAAAATCCTACCCTAGGTCTGTGCCTACAAAATGCTTATATTTTTATTATTATGATTATTTACTTATCTGTTAAGCACCAGTACTTGGTATATTCAGGGCAATTGCTGGATTTCCCCATTGATGCCATGATTTAGTAAGGTACTTAAGCATGTTCCTAGGTTTAATCAGGTCATGTGAATAGTCCCATTGAAGTTAATAAGGCTACTCACACACTTAAAAGTTCTGCACATGCTTACGTACCTTGCTGAATCAGGCCCTAAGATTCTGATCCTGTAAGCGCTTGTGCTCTTTCTCCTTTTTATATAGTCATAGAGTGTAAGGCCAGAAGGACACCAGCTCATCTACTCTGACTCATCTAGATCACAGAGTTGCTCCACCTCTGTGACAGATCATCTAAACACTGATTATATTGGGCATCAGGGAGTGCTGCATCTGAACAACCTCCAGGCAGTGGTCTCACCCCTATGAGTTACACATTATCCATGTTGTTTACATGGATAGACTCATTGCCGTATTCGCCCTGAACTCTGACAGAAATTTCCCAGTGTGGAGAACTGTTGCGAAAGAAGATTTTAATTGTTGCTGCTTCTAGTTGAATCTTGATGAAGAATGCAAGTGACAAGTTGGAAAAGCACTCCCAAACTCTTGTAAGGCAGAGCGCATAGAGCTTGATCCTGCTCCTGCTGAAAGCAGTGAAAACAATATAGAAATGTATAAGCATGGTCAGACTTTCTGTCCTGTTTCAAGAGCTCAGAACCCAGCACTGCAATGAACTGAGATGGAAGGGCATCACAGGCATTGCTGTGCATGTGAGTAAGCCACCTATCCTATATTGCTTCCGAAATTCCATCCCCAGAATTGCCACAGTATTATAGATAGCTTCTATGATTATCTCGGGCAGGTGTGAGCTGTGGACTTGTGTGCTTATCCTTTTGGAGTTCATCAGCATGGTACTGTTTTATCAAACTCACGCTTTGTGATGACCAAGAAACTCTACCTGAGGAGAGCCTGTCACAGTTCTTGCTTACAGAATGTATCTGTAGGAAAACTCTGAGCACATGCATGCAGGTCAGGACTAAAGCAGGGTGAAGAATACATGTTCTGGTTTGCTGACAACTGTGAAATTTCTTTTAAAAAAACCTAGTTTCTGGTCAAACTAAAACATATTTATGTTAAATTTAGCAAATTGAAAAGTTGGAGAAAAAATTCATGTGGGGTCAAACCAAACATGTTTTGAGAATTTTTATATTTATAATTTTTAAAATACAGATCTGAAGGAAATTTCAAAAAGGTTTTATTTTAAAACATCACAAACAATTCAGTAAAATCACCCAAAGTTTGCAAAATCTGCCTTTTTTTTCCCTGCTGACAATTTCCCCCCCAGCTTTTGTCAGAACAGAAGGGGCACCAGGGTGATTCCCAGAGCTCAGAACTAGCAAGTTTGGCTTTACTTTTGCCTCTCAAGTTTTATTTTTGAATTTGGCAGGTGAACAAATTCCAAAATCTGAGTTTCATTTGAGCTCTGCCTGCGTGCTGGGCTGACCGCACTGTATGGGGATGTGGGTTCTGAAGCACAGGCATATACTGTATGTTAATTAGTCCCAAGTAGACCCTGCTGGTTCACACTAAATGTTCCCTACTGCGCTTTAGCATAATTTGAAATGCTGTATGACACAGAACTGAATAAAGCATAGTAGGGAACATTTAGCACACACCAGCCGGTTCTACACGGACTAATGAATACGCAATGCATTAGTGGGCTTTTGTAATCATACCCCTATACAATACACATTACCTCTACAGTAGAAGCAAACGGTTGGATCCAAGTCAAGCAACATCAGATGAGGTGCAGGAGCATACAGTGGACTGGGTTCACCTGAAGCTGTGCTTGAAAATCAGAACTACGTCCATGTCATCTGCTTTGGGGCATCACACCAAAGTTTTGCTCTGCTGTGCTTCAAATCTTTCTTTGGTTCCGCTC
The DNA here is from genome assembly GCA_007922305.1 of Dermatemys mawii. Lineage (NCBI taxonomy): Eukaryota > Metazoa > Chordata > Testudines > Dermatemydidae > Dermatemys > Dermatemys mawii. Next base: position 7,834,003 of record ML677340.1, read on the forward strand.
ATTTGCATGCCAGTACCTAGTGTGCTTCCAGCTCATTTTGTTCTTTAGAAGGACTGCAGAGCTGATCACAGAACAAACCGACTAGTTTGCTTTTTAGCCAGAGGAAGAGAGGAAAGAGCTCAGTGCTGTTTTGTGGGGTTTTATTTTTGTTCAGGCTGACAGTGAAGCAGTAAGATTAATCTCCATACTAATGTCCCAATTCTGGCAGGATGCTACGCCTAAATGACTGCCAAAAACCCACACTCAGCAGGAAGATGACAGGGTGGATATTTTCCATCCACCCAAATCCTGGCTCCCCCAAAACCCTGCTGAGCAGTTGCTCCACAGGCCATCCATGATAGGAGCCAGCACAGGGATCAGGGAGTGTGGTCTGCGTATCTTTGCAAATGTGCCATGGACCCTTCTCTCCGTCTCATCTCTCCCCAGCCTACAGATTATTCACTTGTGATTCTAACAAGAAATAACTCAGAAGCCAGTCACTGACACTTTTTAATGTTCTAGTTCAGCTGTCTTTTGTCTAGTGGATGCCCTTTGAAAATCACTGGTGCAGTTATCGCCTGTGTGTGTGTGCACTGCAGACAAGTCAAATTTTGGTGGATCTGACTATGGCCATATATAATGTGAGCAAAACCTCCAAAATGTCCCTTACAATGATGCCAAATATTTCATTCTGGAGCACGCAATGTTACTATTTCCCCATGGCCTTCTTCACAGCGCCCCAGGTGTATGGTGGTCTACTGGGGATTTAGTCTATTACTTATGGTTTAATTTAGATTTCTTGAACCGAAGTTCCCTGATGCATAAGGCATGTGCATGAAACCAGCTGGGTGTCCCTGCCGACTTACTACCAATTTATTTAATTTGAAAAACATCCTGGGAAAATAAGCAGAACCATTACTGAGTTATCTACTCTCCTCCAGATAAAATAAAGCTCTTTGTATACTTCTGGGGGGGAAAGAATATGCTCAGTGCCCTTGATTTTATTGAGAATGACAGTGTTTGGATCCAGTTTAAGAAAAGTTATGATGTGTGAATAATTTTCTGAGAGAAGAATACATGTTTTTCTTCTATGATCACTGCTTTTTATTTTTTTATTGGACTTGTCACCATTGTTTTGTCTGAATGCATTTTAAATTTTGTTGCTCTAGACATGAGCCTGCCACAAGCATCTTTAAACCAGACATTAATACCATAGTTCACAGTCATTTCTGCCAGTGCCCAAACACAAATATTGCATTTGTGTATGGGGGAAAAATACACATCAGATCTTAATTAAGTGTATTTGTTTTCTCTGTGCTTAAACAATCTGGCATAAAGAGTTTGTATCACTATCAGTTAACTGTAGAGTTCTTTGTGGTACCACCAGATCACCAGCTGCACTGTACACGATTCAGAATTTTTAAAAAACAGCAAAATTGTCAGAGAGAGACATTAGGATTTGTACAGTTCCCTGATACATAAGTAGAGCAGAGAGAGATATTTGTAGTGAATAATTTATCTGAATTTGGCCTTGTTTGACCAGGCTGATTGTTTTGGGCTGCATTTGAATCTAGGATAGGGCACTGGATTGGGCATTGGGAGAGCTGGCTTCTGATAGTCTTGACCACTGACCTGCTGTGTAACCTTTGGCAGGACAATTCATTTCTCTGTGTGCCTCTTTCTTCTCCCACCATTAGTCTGTTTAGATTGACGGTGCTTTGGGACAGGGACTATCCTGTAAGTGTGTACTGCTCCTAGCACAGTGAAGCCCACATCTTGTTGGGATCTGTAAGCATGATCGTAATACAAATAAATCATTCAAATGTTATTATTATTTAGGGGGTCAGGGGGAGGAAATGAAGTCATTGGATTGCTCATGAATTGTTGAAAGCAACCATTAGTGGGATTCTTCACGCTGTGACAGCTGACCTTAGTCACATGGCAATGTTTCTCTTTCCTTTTTGGATGACAGGTACGCAGATAATGTGGACTGAACCTTTGCGTAAGTAATATTAACATAAATATTTGAGACGTTTGCTTTTTGCAAACAGAAACTCACTCCTAGAGATTGAGGTAAACAAGAAAGATCCCGAACACCATCACAGTGAATCCCATTACCTGTAGAGAAGTTAGTCCGGATACACTTTAGTGCAACTGAGGCTGATCTACACCTAAAAAGTGTATCCATCTAGCTACGTCAGTTAGGTCAGTGAAAAAAATGTGCATCTTGTATGATGTAGTTAAGTCAATGTAACCTCCACCCTGGACAATGTTAGGTCAAGAGAAGAATTCTTTTGGTGACCTAGCTACTGCCTTTCAGAGAGGCGGGTTACCTACATCAATGGAAAAAACCCTTCTGTCAATATAGGAAGCATCCTTGCTATAGTGGCACAACTGCAATGCTGTGGCTGTGTCGCTGTAGTGTAGACATACCCTGCAAGCAGAATCAGGTCTACCGTGTGCTAAATGCCATGGCTGCTCAGGGAATGGTTGGGGAAAAATACTGGGTAATCCAAGCACCAGAACATGCATTATAAATATCAACTATACATAATCAGGATCTACGCAAGTGTCATTCAGGCATACAGTGCTTGATCATTAGGACATGTAAAGTAAATGCCAAGGATGTTTGTTGCATGATATTTGAAAATTGCAGTAAATGTGAAGAGGAACGAAATAAAATTCTAGCCCACTGCAAAAGTTGAGAAGAAGGGAGTGGAACAGAGGTGTCAGTGGATGAATGCAAGCTTAGTCATCATTTTAAAAGCCATTTTTAGGATATTTGCAATTTGTTGAATTTGTGCTTCATTATTTTGTAATATATTTAACCAGCAAAATGCCTCTGAATGATCTTGTTTGTAGTGAAGTCTTATGTTTTTGTTTTGTTTTACACTCAGTTTTAGCAAGGTTGATTGAGGCACAAAGGGCTTAAATGGGAGGCATGGTCATAAGAGGTTCCCAGGTCCTACACAGTATCTAAAATCATATGCTGTGTAACACACAAATTGCCCTTATCCAAGGTCACACACAGTGAATCTTAATCTGATCTGCCAATAGGCGCAAGTAGGTCTTGCATTGTAGCCCTGTGCTGTCATATACACGGAAGTGTAAGTGTGTGTATAGTGGATGATGGGGAAAATTAAAAGGCTAGGTTCAGCTGATAGTCCTCTTTTTCCCATGGATGGTGCTTTGCACTTGTTCTCAGGTGAGAAATGAGTTTGGAGACAACCCAAAGATTCTTGTTCCATGGGCCAGTAGGGACTATCAGGAAGGAGATGCTCTCCTATTGCTTGGGGCAAGGAAAAATGTATATATGGGTCAGGTTCCATTTCCCTTAACAGATGTCTGTGCAGTTGCCCTTGAATAGGTTGCCTGCTTCTCCAGTCAGTAGTTAAGCATGGTATCCAGAACAATTGAGAGTGATAACACTGGGACCCTGAAATGATGTGTGTGTTAAAATAGCTTGTAGTGGTCACTGACTAGGGGGAGGTAAGGGCCACCTGTATATTGTCTTTTCAAAGTCGAGAGATTTGATCCATGGTTGACATTTTCTCTGTAAGAGCAGCAGCTAAAAAGCATCAACCTATCTCTAACCAGGCAAAAAAGAAATATATATTTCATTTCTTATCTGAACTAATTTGCTTTCTGCAAGAATTTGGGATAAATGTTTGATACATTGCATTTTGAAAGAAGGAGGGACATTTAATATTGATGAAATCAACCCTAATCTAATTCATTAATGTAGAAGTCCCAAAAATTAGACCCAGGGACCCATCATTAGGAGCTGAAATATTCTTTCAGAATGTGGGAGTGGCGGGGAAGCATAAATGAGCCTACTCTATTTCAGTAAGACTGTTTCTCTGTACATGCAAAGGAATTTCTACTTTTGCAGGCTTTAGGGTAAGGGAGCAAAACAAAAGAAATGTTATTGAGCTGGAGAATAAAGGGAAAAGCTTAAGCATATAATTAAAATCAAGGAGCATAGAATTACAAAGATAAAATGAGTTTAAAATAATTGCTAAGGGGGCAAGGTCTGAGCTCAGATGTGCCTGCAGAATTCTCACTGAAATCAGTTGGAATTATTGGGGCGCATTCAAGGCCAGAATCTGGCCTTGGATCATTATAAATATGAGAACAGATGCAGAGGCAAAGTCACAGGAATTCATAAGGAGGATTGTTCTGATTGACTAATCATTTTTTTCTGCTGGTTATAGGTGATGGAGCCAGCCTCTATGTGATGAATTGCAGTGGGACTATAGACAGTCAAGACATGGCTACAGCAAAAGATATAGCACGAGCTATCCGAGGCATTAATCCACGTGGTTTAAAGGGTGTACAGACTATGGCTTTTCCTCACAATGGGAAATAGCTTGTAATGTGGAGAGCTTTGAAGATCAAAACAATACAGTGACCACACATGAAGACTCTCGGTACATTTCGTAATGTGTTCTTGGGAAGATATTTTCTTATGTATCCCCTTAATTTATAGAGACTCAAATTAAAAAATTGGCCAGCAACTATGGGCTAAATACGGCCAGGAGAGCCTTGGTTGGATTTACGCCAGAGGAATGTAAGCACTGTGCTGCATATGCATTAAAGAAAGGCATTGGAGAATTCTGGAGGATGAGGGGAGGCATGTTCATGAGATGTCCATCTTATCTCAGCAGTTATGAATTATGGTATGTTGAAATTATGGTCCTTACCAATTAAAGAAACCCACATTATTTTGTTTAGCTGGAGAGACACAAATGCACATTTGCAAAGTTGGGACCATTTCATGCTTACAAGTGTGTATTGATTGCCCCTATGATGATCAGTGGATGATGTTATATCCTACCATAAAAAAACAAAGACGGTTTGTTATACCTGATTCTAGGGATCTGTTGGTTTTAATGGGCTGTTTAGTGATCAATGTCCCACTTCCTTGAGATCCAGGTGTTTGCAGGCCCCCATCCCTGGGTGTCAACTGTTGGACCTCACATGTCTGTGTTCAAGGCTTCATTGCACTGACGGGAAAAATTGCTTGTCTGGAGTGTGGGGAAGTGGGACCTTGAATGTGAGGGGACAGTGGAAAGGTTTCTTTCTTTTTTTGTCTGGAAAGAGAGCAGTGATTAGAGCTGGCCAAAAAATGGGGAAATCTTTCACAAAATATGTGTTGTTTTTTCACTCAGTTAAAAAGTTTGAAATTTGACTGCTTTCTGCCAATTCCAGTAGAGGGACTATGAAGCAAAGAGGAGTAACTGCAATGCCTCCTTATATACCTGGGCTTCAGCAGCCTTTGAAGGCTGGGAGATGAGCAGCACTGGGTTGGATTGCAGGCCAGCAGAGGGACTCACTACTTTGGCTTCATGCTGGGCAGTACCAGCACCATATTTGAAGGTGCCTCAGTGACAGCACCATATTTGAAGGTGCCTCAGTGAGAGCCCCACATGCTCTCCTTGTTCCCTGGCTCACCTCAGCAGTGAGAGGAAGGGATAGCAGTTCTTCCAGGCCTCTGACTGACAAATGAGTGACCCTTGGCTCATGCATACCGGACAGGGAACATGAGCGGCACCAACCCTCTGTGTGTGTAGTGGAGGACTGGCAGCAAAAGGTAGGTCTGTCACAGCTCAACAAAAAGAGGGACTGATGAAGTTTTACCTGATCTGGAAAGCTGACTGGCTGAATGTGGGAGCTTATGATGGCTGGAGTGTAGTTCTCTCAGCAAAGTTATTCTTTGAATTGATGTTTTCTTCAGGGAAGGAAGTTTTAAAAAGTCAGTTGGCCACTCCTGGGCCATGGATAGCAGGAAGGAGATTCCCTCCAGAGTAAAAGGGGAGACTAGTGATAAATCCCAAACGGGGATGAAACTAAGTGTTGGGAACTTTATTTCTTTCTGTTAATTATTAATTTGGGGGGAAGGAAAGTGAAAGTGTGATTTTTAAAATAATATTGAAACTGCAGAGAGCAATGTCAACCTGTAGGTTAACAGCAAGTACATACTTAGAAATGGGAAAAGCAATTGAATCTGGACTTCTCTATGGCCTCTGGAGCGCCATCTCAACAGCCTCCAAGCATCAATGGCAGAGAAATCAGAAACCTGTCTGTGTTCTGGTAAAGGACATGGGACAGGAGGATGGGTGACACTGTTTCAGAGGTTGTTTTTGGTGACCCACAGGGAGAGTAGTCACTGTCTGATTGAAGCTGGAGTTTAGACTTGCACCTGTTTGTCTATGGTTTAGTTTAAAATAAACTGATGAAAATATGTCTGTTGTGAGAGAGAATTCACTCTCATTTCTGGGGTTTGAAGTTGGTGATCCAGACACAAGCCAGGCTAGCAAAATCATTTCCCTCAAATGTTTCCATCTTCACAATATTCACCTTTCTCTCCTCTACATTCTATAAAATGCTGCTGTCAAAATCATCTTTTTTTATTTCTGACCACATCCTCCCCCTCTTTGAATCCCTCCCTTGGCTTCCCTTTGCGCTGTATATCAAGTGCTTGCTTCTTGTTTTTGCTTTCAAGGCCGTGCATTGTTTAGTCCTGATCTGTATCTGAACTTGTCTTTGCAGACTTCACTCACAAAACCAGCCTGCACCCTCATGCAGGCAGTGTCTCAGAGATTTCATTGGGACTCCATGTAGGGCCAGAGGCCAGTTTGTGACCATTGACTATAAGGTCTTTGAGGCAGAAATTGGACCTTTTTCAAGAGGTCCTGCTTTATTTCTACAAGCTCTTCAGAATTCTGGCTCCAAGTACATGAATTTCTGTAATTTAAGCTTTCTACAATTAAGAGAGCGTAGCTGACCGATTACTTGCCTATAACAAGACAACACCAAAAGTGAAAGTAAGTGGATGTGGCTATCTTTCTCATAAATGATGCTTTTCATGTCCAACTTGTTTTGCTTTGAACTTTCCCTATTGAGCAAAGGACATGTGCGGAAATATCTGGATGTTTCTCTCCCATATGACCACTCCTTTGGCTTGGGCCACTGAACAGATCACAAACCAGATGAGCAATTAGCCCTGAAAGAGCAAATTGTCTCAGCTAGTGTAAGGCACCTAAACTGCAGTGGTCAATAGTGCAATGGCCATGCCATGGTACTGGAACAGAACACAGGTAATGAGAGCTTCCACAAGAAGTCTCAGCTCAGTGTTTGGGGAGGCGGGGGAAGACCTCGCTGAAGGCTGACACTGTCCAGCAATGCCAGCTGACATGTATTTAAATGAAAAAATAAAATAAAACACAGATCTTTCTGGTGCTTGAATGACTTGTCATCTCACTTTCATTATGATGCTCCAGCATGCTCTTGGCAGTGCAAGCCAGTAATTGAAGCAATACTAAATGGCACAAGACTTAAGAAAAAAGTAAATTTAAACTATGTAGATGTTGATCCCACTCCTCTTGGCTACTCAAGTCATTCTGCATATATTGATAGAGTAGATCAAAATTTGGCTTATAAGTATCTTTGTCTTCTGTAGTACCTGTCACCTGAAGATCTCAAAACAACTATCCCCATTTTACAAACCGAGAAACTTGAGGCACAGTGAGATTTAAATGACTTGCCCCAGGCTACATAGCAAGTGAGTAGAAAAGTTTGGGATAGAACTCAAATTTCCTGATGCCCACTCTCTCTTTGCTATCCTGCCTAATTTTTTCATTCTTGCTCCACCACTCATCATTGCTTACACAGCAAACAGAGCTGAAATGTTGTAGGTCTATTTTTTTTTTAAGCAAGCTTTCTTTTTGTATATACCATGTATTCTATATGTACCTACATACATCAGTTTACTTTGAAGTAAGACAAAAACACAGCTGATCCTGAATAATTTTTTTTTATGATGACTGCTTAGGAAGCAAAAGGGAAAAGGGCTTCAACATAAATTACATTAAACAAAATGAAAATGTTAAAAAAAGTATATTGTTCTTGCCATGAATGGAAAGCCTTGACCGACAGTAATTGGTTTCCACTGTCTCGGAAGTGGAGTCAGTGGTCAGCAAAGGACCAATATAATGGAGGTCTGTAAGAAATGTATCATTCCCTCTGGCTGAGCAAAACCAGATTTTATATGTTGTTTTGTTTGGTATAAATATACTCGTTTTACTATTTACTTGGGGTGGGGAATTGCAAAGTTTTTATAGTACATTAGCAGTGTATGTGTTAAATCCCTGCTTTTGTGAGACATTCTGGACCTAGTCTTTATGTGTTTAAATAACACTGTAGATGGGTAAGCTTATATGATAACTTCAGGTCTCATTCTGATCATTAGGGCCCCGATCCTGCAAAGAGCTCTCATCAAGCAGGCCCCATACTTCCACAGAGTCCCACTGACTTCATGTGGGCGCAGGGTTCCACTTGTGCAGAGTTCCTGTAGAGTATAAGAGTCTAGGCCAAATCACTGTCACTTAGATGCTGCAGGCAACAGTAGGGAAGAAAAGTTTCTTGTTTTAAATAAGTCTGTGTTTAACTTTCAAGACCAAAGTGTGGGATTGCAGTAAACCTTACCATGGCTGGACTACAGCACATAGCAAGTGATATGGAGAGGCAAGTTCAGCCCTTCATTGAACTCAGTGGAGTTGCACACACTTATTCCCAAGAGTGAAGTCCTTACCCCATTGTAGTCAAAGAGAGTTTGCTTCTGACTTCAATGGGACCAGAATTTCAGCTACTATGTGCAATTGTCTACGATGCTGATAGTGTTCTATTATTAAGAGTTTCTGTTTACTTTTCCGTTTGAGTGTCTGGCTCTCTCTGACTCACTTTTTTTAATGTTAATGCCACAGATCGTTTTGCCAAAACTCTATCAAATTGCTTTTTTTCACTCTATTAATCATTTTATTATTATTATTTTTTTTTACTTGCAGCCTCTATTGTGCTGGGAAAAACTCAGCCTGGCTCTAGAAGCGTCCTGGGCACCCAGCGTGGCATTAACTCACTGACTAAGCTTTAAACCCGTGATCAGAGTAGAGTAACATGGCAAGGCTGGGGACAGAAGGCCCAGACAGAATCTGGGAGAATGTACGAGAGACTCTGCAGGACTAGCCACTTAAGACTCAGGCATTTTTTGAGCATGCAGAGAGCATGCAACAAAAGTGTTTGTTCCAAGACTAGTTGTACCTCCAGATGGGAGTTTTCTGTTTGTTTGTGTAAAACCATTATGTCTTAGTCTGTCTATAACCAATGCACTCTAAAAAAACCACAGCCGTGGAACTAGGAAGAGGAAGAGTGTCAAGTGTAAAGATTGTTCTTTGTTTCTGGTGACGCAACTGATTTCCCCTCCTTTACCCCCCGTCCCGCAGCTCAGCCCCTGCATGGTACTGACCATTGTGTCCCCAATACAGCAAAGCACTTAAGCATTTGCTTCACTTTAAGCATCTGAGCACTGATTTAAGTATTGATTTCAACCATTTGAGCTCTCTCATACTCATTCATCTGGCTCACTACTTCCAGAGTAAATCTGTGTGTTATTAAAAAAAATGTATCTTAAAAGAACAACAACAACCCTGTTACCTAGTCCTACTGCAATACAGTGTCTTTTAAAGACTCCTTAATGATACTGAGGTGATTGATTTCTTTATAATCAATCTCTTTTCTCTTTTGTAACTTATTTCATAAAGGTAAGAGGTTTATAGCTTCTTTGTGGTTGCTAAATTATAACTAAAACCCTGACGGGAAAAGTCCTATAAATTTTATAGAAAAGAAATCAATATGATGCTCTAAAATTTAGTAGGATTCTAAAGAAATTACTTTTTAAAAACTATAGTAGTACCGAGACAATGATCTTTTCTATAGGGTTATGAACTATCCTGTAAAAGTTACTAGCAGAAATGTAACACTCTCTATCAAATTCTATAGGTTGGTTTAAAAAAAATCTGCAGAAAGGATATCTTTCCTATTAAATTCATAAGTGGAGAAAAATCATTTCTGGGAAGTCTAGACAAAAATTCTGTGACTACAACCTTAATATAAATATTTACTGTATGATATAATTGAAATCTGAATCTGTCATTACAGAAGAGACTAGAATAGTTAGGACTGGATCTTCCTCGCCTATAAATTGTCATGCTTCCATTAACTCTAATGGAGTGATAATTTACATTAGCTGAGGATTTGGCTCACACTGTACATTACAAAGTTATAGGACCAAATCTTGAAATCCATATTCCATTTAAACTTTGTTATTTCAAATATATCCCTGTGGGAGCCTGGTGAACAAAACACAAACTTTAGATTTCTCCTGACAAATGTGTAGGTTAAGATTCTCAAAACTGACTAATGATTATGGGTACCTCCAGTTTTGGATGCTTAATGAGAGAGACTTTAAAGGGGCTTGATTTCCAGAGATTTCTCACTAGCTACCCATTGAAAATCAGACCCCTTCATGATGTCACAAACCCAGAAGCCATAAACTGAAGCATCCAAAAGTCACTTTTGAAAATCTTGGTCTAGAATATCATATAATTAATTGTCTTCTGAAATCTGTGGAAGTGAACTCTGAATTAACTTGGTGCTTATTTACTTTTCTCAGAGCAAATGAAATCATCCCCTAACCTCAAGAGAGAGAGAAATCATATTTGTCAGGAAGACATACCTTCAAAAGTGGTGTTCAGCTTTGCATGTTCAGTGGTTTTCAGCTTCAAGTGTTGTGTAATGGTTTTCAGATGGAAGACAGGACAAGATAACCCAAAGAAACATAGACTGATGTCCGTTTGTTGACAGGTTTGGTTGAAGTGGGTGAAAAGTAACATTATATACAGAACAGCTAATGAGAGAAACTTTGAAGGTGGTCATGATGGTTATCATTCATGTGATCTCAATAATTTAAAGCCCCCTGATCTCCAGAGTTGGTGCTGTAGATAATAGTGTTAGATACTTGTGTTAGACCTCCCCATTCTGGCAAAAAATATGTACTGTACTGGAGGTTCCTTTAGCAGATATGAAACAGAATTTATTGGATGAGGTGTCTCTTTCTACACACTGCAATTTCAGTGCATTCTCATTCAAACTCTTGATAACAAGGTGCATCATAATCTGATTGTGAAAGAGCCCTAAATTTTACCTTCTTATTTCCAAAGAAATATAAGAGCAGAAGTATACATTTGGATCAAACTTTCAAAGGGTGTTTATTTGGGATACAGACAGTAAATGATTTACATGTATGCATGTTTGAATGTACCAGTCCTGTGAATGCCCAAAATAGAGGGTGCTTGAAATAAATTCAGATCTCTGTTGAAAAGATCCGTACGTACATGCATATATGCAGCAGCGTCCTTCATTTTCATTGAAAATGACTCTGTCTCTTAAAGAACTTTGGAATATGGGGGGTTTAGGACTTTTTCAAATAGTTTACTCACCAAAATATGCAGTTTGGAGAGGGTCTACCAAAACTGTTCACAAATTCAACATGAATTCACTGAATAGTTTCAGCTAAAATTATTTTTTCAGGCTGGATTCGCAAAGGGTCTTACATGCCATTCACAAAACCAGTGATGTCGTCACCTCTCCCCTTACATCATATAGTTCAGTGGTTAGAGCACTCATCTGTGATGTTCAAGTCCCCTGTCTGCCTGATTTGGAGCAAGGATATGAGTGTGGGCCTCCCACACTGCAGGAAAGTGCCCTAACCACTGGGCGATGAGGTATTCTGGGATCAGGTCCTTGTCTCAATATCTCCTGCTGTTCTACTTTATATAAATCAATATTCATTCATTGGGCCAGAACGAGAGTGCCAGAATGATTCTATAGCCTGATAGCCAGGGCACTCACCAAGGAGCGATGGCACCTGATTCCAGTTCCTGCTCCAGTGAAAACTGGAGATGGGAGAATGCAAGGGTGGGAGAACAACAGCTCCTCCTACTGTGATTGTTTTGTGAATGGTGTTTCCAAATTTCATTTTCTTGATAATAAAAAAGAAGTAAAATACCCCAACATGAAATGTTTGTGTTGTATCAGGTCAAGTGAAACCCTAATTTTGATCCCAAACAAAAACATTTTGTTTCTCTGAGAAAATGGAAAAACTTTCATTTTGTGTTGATCTGAAATGAAATTTTTTTTTTGTTTGGCTAGAGAACAGAAATATCAATGATTTACACCACTCTGTTCTCAAATTCTGCTGCATGAAAATAAAAAGAACAGTGTGCAAGATACACAGATGGAAAGATAATTTGGAGCATGGAATTTTTGCTTTTCCTTCTGTTCCCACACTGTGAGCAGTTTACAACTTTTTCTAGCTTATTAATTATTCACCAAGTAACTTTTGAGGTTTCATCACCAGTCTATAGGTCGTACACAAGCGGTTCATTGCAAGTATCTGATCATGCAACATTTGAGCTGTTTATATCTGATTGGACATGTAGATTACATAGCATATTGCTGTTACCTAACTGGATAAAATTTACTCTTAAAAAATTAGGTTTTCAGGGCAAATATTTGGTTCTAACATTTTCACTATGCAAAGGTTCCCCAATACTCACTTAGAATTTAGTTTTCATAAGCATTCCTGCCAATAAACCTGATTGATAGAATAACTGCAGGAAGTGGACACAAGTGAATTCGTTTAAAAGGGGGGTATGTGTGTGTGTGTGTGAATTTCAGTATTTTCCCAGTTCACCTTCTATCCATCTGAATCCAAAATAATGTAGCAATTAGTGAGATGGGTCAGATCCTGCTTTTGTTCTGGTGTAAATGTAAAATAACCCCACTGGGTTCAATGGGATTACTCTGGATTTACACTGGAGTAATTTATAGCAGCTCTACCAGCTTCTTTTCAAAGATACTGCTTAAGGAATTATAGTGATGCTATTTGTACAGTATTGTAAATTTAAGTAATTCCACTAGAAACTAGCAGTTTTCCCTACCCTAAGGATTTGAAATCAGGGCCCAGTCCTGCAACCTTTATTTGTGCAATAGTCTGTCCTTATATATGTGAGTAGTCTCATTGTCCTAGAACTAACTAACTTTCTCTTTCTCCCCTACACCTAAAACTTTAAAATGCTTTTTTCCCCCTTTAAAACTCGGATTTACCAGGTCACTTCTTCATAATGCAGGCTAGTGCTCAAGATCTCCTGGGTATTTTGAAAAACAAGCACATTAAAAAATGATTGAGTGATAATAGTCACAAATGCTTTGTTCACATGCAGTTCATGGACAGTAGCTGATTTTCAAAATTGTGTGACACTTCATACTGTTTTAAGCTCAAGGTTTTACCAAAACCACAATATCATTAATATTTTGAGCAGACTTCAGGTAAATTTCTCTCTGCTCTTTCACACTATGGCTATTTGTTGGATGTCATTACAGTGCATAACTTACTCTGACATGACTCATACAAGAATAAGTATAGAGAACTCATCAGAAATCTGCAGTATTGACTGGAGAGGAGGATTTTGCCTTCGCCATGCACTGTATGGTTCTACAGCAATGTTATCAGGATAAATGATAGTGGGTCTTTATTTAAAAGTAAAGGCCCGTCTCCTCTGCATGGACATCAGAGATTTCCTGGTGCTTCGTAAGAGTCAGGGTTTCTCCGGCAACGTGGCCAAAATTTCACTGTTGTGCAGCATGTTGTGTGTTGGTGGGCTGCTGTCCTCCACCCCAGAGGTGGCTACATTGTTCTTCATGTATATAGTCCAGAGAAGTGCTGAGTGTCCTCAATCTCATTGACATCAGCTGGAAGTAAGAGCACTTAACACATTAGTAAAGTACTTTAGGCTGCTGCAGGATGAAAGGCACCATGTAAATACTGTTAGTTTTATGGATGCTTGAAAGCCACCACTGTTTTACCAGGTTACAGTCTGTGAACTCTGAAGGATTGTTATAATTTGAGTTTTAAAAAAAGCAATGTGATTTATATGCCGTACCCTATCTGCTGGGTCAAATACATAGATAATAATTTTCTAAATGAGTACAAGCACCAAAACATGTATTTGTGATACACTGGAGGAGCCACTCCAGTGTCCTGGCTCAAAAAGGGCTAAATATGGCTTTAACCAGATAAACAGCATGCTTTCTTAAAATGCCTTAATTCATATTTACACAAGCTTAAATGCATATTTACACAAGCCTAAATTTATAGTTGTCTCACAAAATGAAACGCCTTGTACTTAATTTTTTGTGTGCTGGGAAAACCCAGCCAGATTAAATGTAGACTACATTTTATTTAACCGGGGACGGGGGAGGATTTGCAGCTCAAAGAGAAAACAGAAGATGCACGATTGAGGCTGAGGTTATTGTGCATGTACAGGGGATGGGAAGTTCCTCACAACATGGTGAACCTCTCTTTGGCCTCTGAAAGCTGGGCATAGCAGTTGCTCCTGGAGTCTGTCCCCACTGCCAGGGTGGCTGTGTGAGAATAAGACATTGTATAAAAATTTCTCTTTCCCAGACTGACTCAGTATCCTGTCTCCACCATTGTGCTCTTTTCTCCCCCACCGCCGCTCCTTGCAGTGGTGCGAGATGTTAGCCACACACGGTTTTAACCTGGACTTTGAATTTCCAGACTTTTCTGTCCATATTTCTAACATGAACTGAATTTTTGAAGGTGTGTGTGATGGGGTGCGCTCCTCACACGGACCCTGTCTGAGCTGACTTGGACCAGGTGGGCCCAATCACCTAATTAGGCTGGAAAGAGGGAAGCTTTAGGCTGGAGGCAGCTAATTAGAGAGAAGCTCACCTGTGAGAGACAGGCGGGACTTCTGTAAAAAACAGGAAAATGGAAACCCAAGGGGTAGCAAGGAGAAGGCTGCAGTCACTCCCTGGGAGAAGATGGGAGGAGTGTTTCGGGGGTTGCAGAGGCGGTTGCGTAAAGTTCCTCCCTGGGAGGAGGGAGTGAAGAGACCAGAAAACCCACAGGAATGGGACAGGTCAGGAAGTATGGAAGTGGCTCAGGGAAAGGCAGGAAGTTGCAGGGAATGGACCTTGGTTGCTGTGTAGAGAGTCCCTGAGCTGAACCTGGAGCAGAGGGTGGGCCGGGGTTCCCTTGCCAGCCTGGCACTGTGAGGCAGTGAAGAAGAAGACTGCCCGAGATGGCTGGAGAATAGAAACCTTGAGGCACACACCCTCCTGCCCTAGAAACCACGCTAGTGACCTGGCTGGAGGGATGAGTCACCGAGAGACAGCTGCAGTTCATGAGAGCGAGAGAGGGCGTCAGAGGAGAAACTGATGGGGTGTAACCAGTGGAAGGCATTGGCCTGGTTGAGCTAATCCCCAGAAGCACCAGGAGGTGGCACCATCCAGCGGTAAGTAGAGCCCCTTGTGGCAGTAGGATCCAGTCCTGCATTGTCCACACCCCTGTAGCTTAGTTTCCCCAGCAGAGGTTATTGGTGTATCAGGCCCTTTAATAGAATCTTGTGACTCGGTATTTGGATTCCCTGAGTTTTGCAGCCCTGCCTCTTGTGTTGATGGCTGATGCTGGCATTGCTGCAGAATAAAGGAGAAAAAGGCCTAATAAGCACGAGACACAAGCCTGGTCTCAGTCAAATCAATGCGGTATTTAGTGTTGACTACGACAGGAGCAGGATCAAATCACCAGGGATCACACTTATAGAAAGGCGAAGGAGGTCGGAACAAGACAGTGTCTGAATTAAACGTGTGCCCCTATTTGCTTTTTGTTATCGTAACGTCCCTAGTCACCCGGCTGAATCTTGTCCTAGCAGCAGCAGCGTAAGAGTGTGTGGTTTGACACAGCAAAAGGAATGACAATTACATTCATATTCTCCATCTTGGTTCCTTTACTCTACCCACTGTGGGGAGAGGCAGGGCTGGCCTGAATCACAGAAACAAAAATATTTTTCCAAAGAAGAGATACTGAAAACAGTAAAAACATGTCAAGACAAATAAACAGCTTATTTCATTACTGGATAGAGGCAATGTTATCTGTCATACATAGTGACTCTGTTATGGTAAGATGTGCATCTCTATGGCCCTTTCACTGTCATTGGTCTAGCTGACATTGGGTTTGGCCCTGGATCCCGTACACGATCTACGAACTGTGGTGGATGTTTGCAGGGGTTCAGAGAGAGGTGGGCAGGAACAACAGAATCCCTCTAAACTGGCTATGCAGCAGTTCTTTAGCTATAACCTGAGGTATTGTAGCCCAGGGTATGTGGGGTGTGGCTACCAGAGCTGCTTGTGTATTTGGTCCAGTGGCAAGGATCAGCACCAAATCTATTCACCACCTAGGGCTTATGTAAGCCCCCTTAGAACTTCAACAATGCGTAAACCTCAGTCCTTCAGCAGACGGCTGAGTTTAATGCCTAATGCATAAAAATGGAAAGAATTTATGCACACTGTGGGACTGATTCTGAGTTTACTTTAGTGCAACTCCATAGACTTCAACAGTTACACCCGATTCACACTGGTGTAAATGAGAGCAGAATGAGGCCTCCTATTGTTTTCCAAGTGCTGTATCTCAGTAAAACACAGAGCCTTGTAAATGCATCCCTCAAAAATTTGTTCCCCTGATCTTAGTCCTGGTGGGGACTGTGTGGATGATACCATCTGGAAAATGTCACAGTGGATATACTTTATTGTTTAACACTGAAAGCCAGTTTTGGCATCCTCCACTAGCCACATCTTTTAGAAGCATAATTGTAATGGGGTTCTTTGCTTTGCTAGACTTTGAGTGATACACACCATGGTTTTGATGTGAGAAGGATAACAGTGGGAAAGGAACCAGCCTACTAGGCTGATGGCTTTTCTATTTCCGTTTCTTCTCAAATTGTTCTCCCCTTTTCCAATTTATTTTGGGAGAAAATGGTAAAGAGAATTTAGTTTTAGCATTGCCATAGTGGTTTTTTTAAATGAACTCCCACTCCCACTTAAAATATGATGAAATGTTTCCTCAATTTATTTGCATATGAAGCCTATTAGGGCATTGGAGCTAGATTCAGACAATATTCCACAGTCAGGGGAGAGCATCCAGCCATAGAGAGTCTCATTAAGTGCCTACTGTCGTCTTGACTTCAGATTTAGCACATTTATACATCCGGGACCTGATTCTTCATTCAGTCACACTAGTTGCCATCTTGTAGCTTCATAGACTTCACTGGAGTTACTGCTCTTTTACACTGGGGTAAATCAGAGGAGAATCAGGCCCTGGGTTATCAAACTTACTTAAGCAAATTAATATGAGGGGTTTCTCCCCTTCATTATGATCATGGCTCGTGTTTTCTTTCTCAGTGCTTACCAGTGCTGAGAATTGAGATGACTAACATGCAGTGACCTTTACCTGCTGCTACCTCTGTTTCAGCATAAAACCCTGAAATCTGAGGTGGGGGGAGCTATGGCTTCCTCCCCCAGGACTGCCAGCAGTGGTTCGGCCCACTGGAGAGACAAAAGCTGGAGGAGCAGTCAGTCAGTGAGTTCCCCACTTTCCCAGGGCTGGGCAAGTGGCAGCCTCCAGCCATGGGGCTTCAGGCTCTGTTCCCTGGCTGTATGGTGGTGGGCTCTGGCTTCAAGGTCACTACCACCCCTGTAATCTCTAGCTGTTGCTGCCTCCATATCCACTTCCCCGTTCAGGGCTTAATTTGTCCCCAGGCTTGCCGAGGCTGAGTTAGTCTACTGTGAAAAGTGATATTTGTATGTTTATTACTATCACTTTTCACAGCAGACTTAGTAACTAGCAAGTCGTTAAAGGAAAGCAACCAAAAAAGCAAAAAGATCTAAGAAAAAGGACAAGAAAATGCAAAGCACCTTATTTGTGTTTCTGTTCTATTTAGGTCCAGTAAAGGATAGAGACAACTGTACATTATTTGTATTGAATCTGAAGAAAAAAAACCCCTTACTTAAATTACAATGACTGGGACATGGCTATGTGCATATTTATTTGTTTTTCCTAACGTGAATTAAATATTTTAGGAAAAATTGTCAGAGTGGCCACTAGCAAGAGTTGGTGGCTGCACTGTGAAGCCACCAAAAAATTTGTTGAGAACCCCTGTGCATTTCAGGGGAGGTCCTATGTGGAGTTATTCTGTGCTCTCAGCACTTGCTTTCACTGCTGCTGAGATGGTTCACTGAGGAATCATGTACATTAGAGGGCAGCAGCTGGCTGCTAATGTAGGAGTCCTTGTTCCTTCACGCATTCGTATGATCCCGAATTTGCTCTTGTCTTGCCACCCAGTTGCTAAATGAGGAGGGCTGCAGAATGTGCAGAAGAGCAGAGATGTCCTGTTTTTTAAAAAGACCCTCAAAGCTGTACAATCCACTTCTGTTCGCTTTGCAGTGAACATGCTGGGCTGGATCCTGCCCTTGGGACTCAACACTTCATTTTCTTGTTTCCTGCCAAATCTGGGTTCTTTCTGCTTCCAGGTGATACGTGAGACCATTCAAATAAATAAGGCTTGGATTTTCAAAGGGGCCACGGCAGGAGCACCATTTCAGATTTCGGTGAGGTGTGAGGGGGGCAACTTTAACTGTGATTCTTGGTGCTCCTTAGGCACTTGAGAACTGTAGTCTTTTAGCAGATAACTTAACAATTAGCTGACAGGAACACTGTATCTAATTCCTTTATAAAAGAGAGAAAATTAAATATTAGACCAACTCAGCTCTAACAACATGTTCTAACATCTTGTGGTAAGTCTTTTAAGGGATACTGGTTAGGTGCAAAATTTTAATGTATATTCTTACTTTATTGCTACTTCTGTGGAGAGAGACCCTGGGTATGGTTACACTTACAAGATTATAGCGCTATTAGTTATAGCGGTCCCCTTATACAGTAATATGTATAGCGCTATTGTATGTCCACACTCAGACGCGCCAGCAGTATAGCATGGCCACATTTGGGGCACTTAATGCAGCATTAAGAGCAGCGCATTAGGGCAGGTATCCCAGCATTCAGCTGGGTGCAACGTGCTTTTTAAACGAGGGGGGTGAGGGGGGACGCGTTGTGTGTATGTGGAGGGAGAGAGACAGTGGTTTTTCTGTTCTTCTGAAAGCCTGTCAGCGAGCCTCCGTTCACAGAAGGCTTTGTTTTCACACAGGCTCCCTCCTTAAACATTTGCATTGCTTATCTGCTGAGTTAAGAGAGAAACTCTAAAGAGGTACTTCCGCATTCCTCCAGCTGAGTTCAAAACAAAAGGAAGAGACGTCAATTGCCTTAAATGGCTCTAGGCATCTCCAGAGATCACTTTCTTGCTGTAGTGCTACAGCAGCTGCGTTACAGCCCTTATTCCCCATGCAGAGGTGGATTACCAGGAGCGCTATAACTCCGCTGTTATAGCGCTGTTAAGAAAATGATTGTTAGGAAAATGTAACTTAGAATGTTGTAGTATGATTTTAAAATAACCTTAGATTTATAATCTCACTCCCTGTATATGTACTATTGACCCCTAGTTTAACATGCATTTTAAACTTGCATTCACCCTGTCACAGATGTGCAGGCATCATAGTGTCTAAGTACCCCTAAGTGTTTTGAACCTCCTGTTTACCAGACATGTAAATGAAATAGATTAAGACCAACAATGGATGTAATAGCCATTAAGTGTTCCCACCTGTGTAAGTGGATTAAAAGCCCCCCTCCCTTATCAACACAGGGGTATAAAATATCTACACACATGTATTGAGTTGAGCCAGTTGTTTGGGTGATAACCCCTTCTGACTCCTTATTGCTTGCAATAAATCTTGTTTTTCCAGAAGTCTACTGAGTTATGCCTGTCCTTTGAGGTATATTGGACTGAACTCCAAAGGAAATAAGCAGTTTTTGCAACAGCGCTCTACGTGCCTTGCCAGTGTGGACGGGGAGGAGGTTATAGCGCTCGTGGGGGCTTTATAGCGCTATAAAGTGCCAGTGTAACCAAGCCCCCTGTGAGGTCTCCTGGGTTCTATCCCAACTCTGGAAGGAGAGCAGGGTCTCGTAGTGGGTACAATGGGGAGCAGATACATCTGGGTTCTATATAAGGACATCAGAATGGCCATACTGGGTCAGACCAATGGTCCATCTAGCCCAGCATCCTGTCTTTTGACAGTGGCCAATGCCAGGTGCCCCAGGGGAATGAACAGAATAGGGAATCATCAAGTTGCTTTGTTGCCCACTCCCAGCTTCTGGCAAACAGAGGCAAGGGACATGCAGAACATGGTGTTGAATCCTTGCCCACACTGGCTAATAGCCATTGCTGAACCTATCCTCCATGAACTTATCTAGTTCATATTGGAACCCTGTTACATTTTGGCCTTCACAACATCGCCGGCAAAGAGTTCCACATGTTGACTGAAGGAATACTTTTTCTTTTTGTTTTTTTAAGTCTGCTGCCTATTAATTTCACTTGGTGACCCCTAGTTCTTTAAGATTAGCAGCCGTGTTAGTCTGTGTCCGTAAATAAAACGAGGAATACTTGTGGCACCTAGTTCTTGTGTTATGTGAAGGAATAAATAACACTTCCTTATTCAATTTTTTCCACACCATTCATGATTTTATAGACCTCTCTCATATTCCCTCTTATTCATCTCTTTTCAAGCTGAAAAGTCTCTCTTTAATGTCTCCTCATACAGAAGGTGTTCTGTACCCCAATCATTTCTGTTGCCCTTCTCTGTACCTTTTGCAAATCAAATGTATCTTTTTTGAGATGGGGTGACCAAATCTGCATGCACTATTCAATATGTTGGCGTAATGTGGATTTATATAGTAGCAATATGAGATATTTTTCTTATTATCTATCCTTTCCTTATGATTCCCAACATTCTTGTAGCTTTTTAAATTGCCACTGCACATTGATGTTAAGAAAATGATTGTTAGGAAAATGTAACTTAGAAAGTTGTAGTATAAAATAACCTTAGACTTATAATCTCACTCCCTGTATATGTACTATTGACCCCTAGTTTAACATGCATTTTAAACTTGCATTCACCCTGTCACAGATGTGCAGGCATCAGTGTCTAAGTACCCCTAAGTGTTTTGAACCTCCTGTTTACCAGACATGTAAATGAAATAAATTAAGACCAACAATGGATGTAATAGCCATTAAGTGTTCCCACCTGTGTAAGTGGATTGAAAGTCCCCCTCCCTTATCAACACAGGGGTATAAAATATCTACACACATGTATTGAGTTGAGCCAGTTGTTTGGGTGATAACCCCTTCTGACTCCTTATTGCTTGCAATAAATCTTGTTTTTCCAGAAGTCTACTGAGTTATGCCTGTCCTTTGAGGTGTATTGGACTGAACTCCAAAGGAAATAAGCAGTTTTTGCAACATTGAGCAGTTGTTTTCAGAGAACTAGTCACAAATGAATCAAAAAACCTCTGTATTGACAGGTTCAGCTAATTTCGACCCAATCATTTTATATGTGTAGTTGGGATTATATTTTGCCAAGTGCATTACTTTGCATTTATCAACATTGAATTTCTTCTGCCATTTTGTTGCCCAATCACCCAGTTTTGTGAGCTCCCTTTGTAACTCCTCACAGTCTGCTTTGGATTTAACTATCTTGAGTATTTTTGTATCATCTGCAAATTTTGCTATTTCACTGTGTACCCCTTTTTCCAGATGATCTATGAATATGTTGAAGGGGACTGGTCCCAGTACAGATCCCTGATGGACACCAATATTTACCTTTCTCCACACACTCACCTTTTATTCCTACCCTTTGTTTCCTATCTTTTAGCTGAAGCACTTGGCAGTGCTTTCAGGATCATCTAAGGATCCTTAATTTATTTTAATCACAAGCCTTTTGTTATCCTAATCACCTACCTCGGTTTATAAACAAACTCCCAGCCCCAAAGGCTGTGATGCTCCCAGCTTCTGAACTCCTCACATATCACACTTAAACTGTTGCAGTGAAGAGCTCTGTCTGGGCTAGGGAGAGTAGACCTCTCCCATGAAAGTTGCAGGGGGGCGGGGTGCACCCTTTCCTGCCCCCCCCCCTCAAATGGTGCCCCTGGGTCATGGGGCATTTGGTACCCAAATCTCACTGAATGGCTTAACTTCCTTAGATCTGTCTGTGGATCCTGGCCTAAAATAACCTGCTTGGTTCTCTTCATCTTTGTCAGGTTGGGCCCGAGCCTGCTTCCACTGAAGGGAAAGGCAAAATTTGTATTGACTTCAAGGGGATGTGATTTGTGCCTTTATACAGGTTATGTGTATTATAGGTGCACAAATCTGGTTTATATTTAGCGACTTCGGTATCAGTGAAATAAAGCGATCAGATTTTTTTTAAAGGCAGCATTTAAACAGCTACTACATAGTGGCATCTGAACAACGTCCCTGTGCTTAAAACAGACAACAGCTTTGCCATCTGCGACACCTCTCTGTGGTGAGTTTGCAAAGTTCCTTTTTTAATGGCAATAACTGAAAATCTCCCATAACTGCTTCTAAATTACACTGAAAAATGCAGCCCTCGGAGCTTTAGAAAACACAAGTGAATCAGTGTCCTCAAAGTTAATGAATAAAAGAGCATTCCTGTCATCAACTTTTTATTAACTGAGCCTAGAACTTCTCTTGGGGCTCTTTTGACTCCCTCCCCCAAATTTAAGTTGAACATTAGGTTAATTATTACAATATTTCACTCCTTCCCTTGATTCTGGGTTTTCAGACCATATGGTCCCATCTTTAAGTAATTTTTCAACTGTTCTGTTAGACAGTAAAATAAAATTCAGAACAGATTTCCTTGGTTTTCAGATAGTCTTTTCTGTGAGCTTTTTTGTGGGGTGGGTAAATACAAATCATAACCCTTCTGCTTCAGGTGCCATTACTAAGGCAGCTCTTATGTTAATGATTACATACAGAACATGTTTCTCATGGAATTTAATGTTCAGTATGACACTTATCTTTTTATTTCACTAACTGAAATGTATTAATCTTTAAAATTTTACTCTCCAATATCCATGATACAATGAGACATGCGGCAAATGATATTGTGGGGGGGGAGCCTATTTATAAACATTCAATACAGTATTCTTCATTAGAAATGATTACTTCATCTCATAGTCAAGAGTGCTGCCTCTGGTTAATGCTATTTTGCTGTTACTGCTGTTGCGATGCTTAATTTTTAATGAAATTAAAAGGTAGTTTTTCTTTATTCCTGGAATATTTCACATTTCGTATGGAACTGCACAGGGGCAGCATTAGGTTTGTATTAGTGCTATTGTATGCATCTCGTACTTTTTTCGCAGTCACTGAGGATTTAAAACATGTGGTCCCGCATCAATTTAAATAAGGTGGGCATATAAATTGTATAGGTTTTACAAAGCTGAAAGGTATTAAATATTTACTGGGGTATTCTTAGACAAAAGATGCTAATATAGTATAAAATGAACAGCTTAACTGAAGACGTGTATAATAAGAATGAACTGTTATTGATGACGAGTACAAAAAAATGGACTCACCATTGATCTAGTCTTGGCAGTGGGATTTGTGCCAGTTAATCAGTCTAAGTATGTGATTCAAAATCTCCAATCATGCATTTAAACTTGGAGGTTGGCATAAAATAATGGTTCTGAGCTAGAACCATGGGTCCTTAGCAACAATATTTTTTATTATTTTGTAAATCATAATTCAGTCATATTCACTTAAGTAATATCCAACTTGTGAGCAAAAATCTGGATTTTTTTTAATGTAGTCAAGGATGAAGCAGCCTGAAAACACATACTGCTTTTGCACTTAACTTCCATGTAAATATGATGCACCTATGTATAGTTGAGGGAGAATGGGACTTAAATATACACATGGGAAGCAGCCACTAGGCCAGAAACACGAGTTACAGTAGAACCTCAGCTCTAAACCTCTCAGGAATGAAGGTTGTTTGTAACTGTGATCAAAACATTATGATTGTTTCTTTCAAAAGTTTACAACTGAAAATTGACTTAATACAGCTTGAATCTTTACTATGCGGAAGAAAAATGTGGCTTTTAACTATCTTAATTTAAATGAAACAAGCACAGAAATAGATTCCTTACCTTGTCAAATCTTTTTTTAAAACTTTATTTTTTTAGTAGTTTACATTTAACACAGTACTGTATTTGCCCTTTGTTTTTGTTTTTTGGTTGTGTCTTTGCTGTTGCCTGATTTCGTACTTCCAGTTCCAAAAATGAGGTGTGTGGTTGTCTGGTCAGTTTGTAACTCTGGTGTTAGTAACCCTGAGGTTCTTCAGTATATGTGAAACTGGAGACTGTAGGATCTAGGCTGACACAGTTTACAGGGTCCTTTTTTTGTTTTAAAACAACACGCGCTGCTGTTGCTTCAGTGGCTCGGAAAACTGAGAACTGAGCCACCTGGATTATTTTATTCTTGTTGATTAAGTGGTACACTAATGAATCATTTAAACAAAAGTATTAACTGGAGTCAGTATTTGCAACCCTGTAGTCAACAAAACCTTCCTTCAGGTCACAGACCATCATCAGAAAAAGACAGGCTTTATGTTTACCAACCCATCATGCCTGGGATGGTCACTTGGGGGAATTCCCCTCTCAAAGTGTGTAGTAATCCTGTCATCCTGTGAGACTTTGTGTCACAGCACACTTCTTTGAGCCATTCATTTATGTCATCACCTAGCTCCTGGAATGTATTGCACAACATTAAAATAGTACTAAGCCATGCCGAGTAGAGTGACAGACAAGTCATTCCAATAAGGTTATTTAATGAGTACAGAAAACATTTGTCAAATCAAAGTTGAAAGCTGAAACATTTTAATGCTTGTGCTCAGTGTAAATTGATGCCTTCAGAAGACGTACCATCTTCACCATCTGACTAATTTTGGCAGGCAAAATCCAATTTTCCTTGACTCTTCCATTTTACAACAGTAACAATCTGTATTTGGAGGGAAGTAGGGGGCAGATTCTCAATAGGGTAAATTATCATAGCTCCAGCCTGTGTTCCACCCCCGGATGGATGTCCGGAGTGATAGAAGAATAACAACATTGGCTGACAAAAGGGTATATACTTATAGCATTGGGCTATACTGAGACATTGATTTTTAAAAAAATAAGCAGAACTCATTGTTTTCTGAAGGAAGTTCTGCTTTAAAAAAGTGATATATACCCTGCTGAGACTAAAGGGCCCTGCTACTCTTGAGAAAAACAGAGCTGGGGCTGTTACACTGCTAACTCACTAAACTTTCAATTAATTGTACATGTGCTGGGTAAGAGAGACTATTAAAAATAAAATCATGGCTATATTTTCCAAGAGAGGGGAACTGACATACTAAATGAACTTAGCATGTGACATTGCCAGCCACTTAAGTGGAAGATGTTTAAATGGAATCTGTTAAAGGTATAGGCCTGCTAAGAAAATACCACTTTGGTTTTAACTTTGACTAGTTAAGGATCATTTTGCTTTTTGAAAGCCACTAGTAGCTCTTTGTTCCATTTATTGGTGAGTGGCAATTCAGTAACTCTGCATCCTTTGTAGTCAGTGGAAAAAAGGGTTATACTTGTCTTCTCGCATGAAAGAGACCTGGTTTAATTTGCACCCTAAATTCAAACTTGTCCATGAGCTCACTGAAAACCTCTGCTCAATGTGAAGCTGTAGTCCATGTTGGAAGGATGGAGATTTAGTAGGGAGAATATTATGCCATTGTATAAATCTAGGTTTGCCCTCACTTGGAATATTGTGTTCAGTTCTGGCCACCCCATGTCAACAAAGATATAACACCTGACAACATGATTGGAAGGCAGGGAAAGTTTTCCACAAAAGGAGAAGTTGAAAAGACTGGAACTTTTCATTTAGAGCAGAGATGAATAACTCTGATCTGGTGATCCCGTCTGGACTTAAACTCTATCTCTAAGAAGGTAGATGATAGATGTGCACAAAATAATGAATGGTATGAGAGAGGTTCATTAGGAGCTTCTATTACCCTTTCTTGTCATACAAGAGGAGACAGCCAATTAAACTGAAAGGCAGCACATTTAAAAGTCATGAAAGGAAATACATAATTAACTGGCGGAACTCCCAGCTACAAGATATTGAGTTCAAGAGTTTAGCGAGGCTCAAATGAGGGGGAGACTTTTCTGTTAATGAAACAGCCACAGAAACAGTAGGGTAAACATATGAAAAAGAAACCTACACGCTTCAGGGCATAAACCAGCCACTAACTAGCAAACATTCGGAAGAATATTTCACTAGGTGCAAGTTAGA
This sequence comes from Dermatemys mawii, assembly GCA_007922305.1. NCBI lineage: Eukaryota > Metazoa > Chordata > Testudines > Dermatemydidae > Dermatemys > Dermatemys mawii. Next base: position 7,860,024 of record ML677340.1, read on the forward strand.
ATCCCAATAATAGAAAATTATGGGCTAGCATCTTTCTTTGAATCATTTGGTACTGGCCAAACTATACCAGATCAGGCCAGTGGTACATGTATTTTGGTATCCTATGTTATCTCTCACCCTCTTTCTATAGAATACCCTTTAAGAACTATCATTTGATTCTAATATATGTCACCACAGTTGTTAGGCAACCAAAATACAACAGTATATTTGAAACTTATTCAATTCGCATTAAATTGATTTCTTAACTACATGCTTTTTCTTTAAATTTTTATAACTTGTTATGACACTATCACATTACATTAAAAATAAATGTGTGGTCTTTATTATGTGGATTGAACATAAATTTCCTATTATGTACAGTAACATTATTAAATGTGTTAATTCAACACATGAAATGACCAATTCTCTTTAAAGTTTAGTGGTCAGCATATTTGTTTTGATAGCACATTTGGGAGCTGTGAGAACAGCCCTGCAAAACTACTTGATAAGTTACCACAGCAATTAAATTGTAGGGTTCTACAATGTAATTTTTCCCCACTTGGGTTTTAATTCTGTTATGTCTTCAGTCAACCCTGTACTTCACATATTTCAATATTAAATTTCATTTGCATTTAGCTGGCTTGTTGGAGAGCAGGCTCAAACCCTGAATTTTAACGTGTGTTCAGTGTCTTAACTTTTTAACTTGCCCATAGTTTGGTCCCCCCATCTCTCTCTGCCTAGGCCACTTAACCCGTGTTACCCCATGAGACAGATCCTCAGACAGTGTAAATTGTCAGAGCTCCATTGAAGTCCATGATTTGACAGCTGGTGCCACTTGAGGATTGGCCTGTGTTGACCCACTGCAGAGCTCACTTTGACACAGAATACAGCTTAGAAGAACATTCTTTTTAAAAAAATGACAGCCACTTTTTCTTCCACTTGTTTTGCCATCAGACCCCAAGACAGTTAACTTGAGTCAATAACCAGAATGCTGAACCCAAGCAAAGCTTCCTTAATGCAAATAATAATGATTGTAGTAGTAGTAGTAGTGGCCAGAGGCTGCAAGCCAAATCAAGAGCCCCATTGTGCTAGGTACTTTGTGTATACATAATAAAAGATGGGGCCTTCTCTGAAGAACTTGCAGACTAAACAGACAGGACAAAGGGACGGAGACAGAGAGTATTGTTACCCTTATTAGACAGGTGAGGAAGTGAGACACCGAGACTGAGACCTGCTGAAGATCATCCAAGACGTTTGTGTCATTGGAGCGAGGAATTTAATCCAAATCTTTTGTCTCAGTCTAGTGCTTTAATAACAAGACAAAGAGATCAGAGCTCTTTTGGAATTTAGGCCTGGTCAAATGCTGGAGTTGTATGAAATATTTGGTGTGAAATTAGAAGCACTTAAAATTCTTAATTTTGAGCTACAGCTGCCTCTGAGAACATGCAGTGTTGAAGTTAGAGCCTCTCTGACTGGAGTGGATTTCTTGCAGTGTATTTTGAATTGCATGGGTTCGCTTGGAACTGATCACATGGTATTTCTTTTGATTTGCTTATTGGCTGTAAGTTCTGGGAGGTCAGCGGTCCCCATGCTGGCTGTGAAGCAATGGCTGCATGCTCTGGACTTGCTGAAGGAGTCAGGAAAAGAGAAGCTTCCAGATATTTTTTCCCAAGAGTCTGAGCCCTGGGGTTTATCTAGCAACCATTCACAGGCATTTGTGTAGTACCCTAGAGCCCTGTCAACCAGTGGAAAGAACAGGAGTGCCTGCCCTGGTGACCATCTGGGAGTGGGAAAACTGGCATTGGTGTTCCTGCCCCCTTTGAGACGCTATGAGGAAGGCTGGAACTGCTATTAACCAAATATGCTAAATGGGGCACTAAGCAAGTATCCCCATCTGAGGAAACACCAGGTGGTGCAAATGCAGGAATTGTTTGGGGAGGGCCAGTTGACAAGGCCTTCTGGAGGAACAGGGATTAGATGCGGGGAGGGGGTAACAGGCTGCCTGTGGAGTCTGGTGGGTCTTCCTTGGCTTTAGATAGTTCTGGTGAGCATCCAAACAGAACTCTGAAACTGCTGCTGTTCCCCAGTTTCTAGGGTACTATGTATATTTTTTGCTATGTTGGGGTTAACTTAGAACATAACTTTACATGTAAGAGCAGGCTGGCCTCTTGTGCGCTCTCACATGCAGTTTTGCCATGGGATTTGTCCAGTCCTGCACCAAACTCCCAACGAAACAGGATCTTCCCTTTATGTCTCACATCTGCTGTATTAAATCATGAGCAGGTTCCCCTGCGTTTCCTCTCCTGCTCATCTCCTTCAGCCTTGCACTGCTACCTACAACATGC
>ML677340.1:7862747-7981741 GCA_007922305.1 Dermatemys mawii
ACATAAAGGGAAGATCCTGTTTCGTTGGGAGTTTGGTGCAGGACTGGACAAATCACCCTTTCATTATTTATCTACAGTGCAACAGCTTCAGCAGGAAAGACTGAGGCAGCCCCCACATCAGAGTAGCTCCTCGCTCAGTGGTTATAGCACCCTCCTGAGAGGTGGGATTTGAACAGGGATCTCCTGTCTCCTCCTCAGCCAGGCGGGGAGGGGAGGATTGAACCTGAGTCTCCCACATCCCAGGCAAGAGCTGTAACTACTAGGCTAAAAGATGATTTGAGACCCAATCCCAAAGGTGTGCTCAGGGGCCCTCTAGGGGATCGGGCCCTACTCACAACTTAGGTGGCCAAATGCCTGTTTGCCCCCCACTTTATGAATTGCTCTGAGGCTTAGGTGGGAGACAGGCATCTGGGTGCCCAGCGTGGGGCAGTAATGCACATGACCCAGGGTCTAAAATGTAGGCACTTAGTAAACTATTTCAATAGAAAGTTGGGTGCAGAGTGAGTTTTGCCATCTACAAGGTTAGGCGGCAGCCAAGGGGTAATTTTGTGGGTTGTAGTGGTGTGGCACATAGGGGCTCATGGCCTAATTCAGGAGCTTAGGTACCTAAGGTACTTCATGGGCAGGCTGGTCACCTGAAGTGACCAGCCAGCCCAAATGCCAGCTCAGCGGCTGCAATTTTAGAAAAGCTATCCCAGCATAATCTCCCTGCACCAATGAGAAATGCCTGCTAGGGAGAGGAACTCCGCTCCTCCCTCTCTGCCCAGAAAGCAGAACTGGGGCCCACCTCACCATTGCTGGGAACCAACTCAGCAGCCGTGCTCTGTGCATGTGACCTCTCCAGCTACTCTCCGAACTCACATTCCTGAGCAGGCTCACTGAAAAGCTCACCAAGGGTCACCCTCTAGATCCTGCCAAAATCCTGGACCCCTCCAAGTCAGTCTTCAGGCCAAGGTATAGAACAGAGCAACTGATCTGGGATTGTTCAACTCACGCCAGAGAGAGGTCAGAATGCCCTTGAGCCATGTTGCCTGGAGGAAAGAGGGAGGTGCTCAGATATACTAGTGATGGACTTCAGAAGAACCTAAATAGCGTCTTAGCTCTGTGCCCTTGCAGCTGCGTATACGATACATATTTGTATGTGTTTCTGTGTTAACACGGCCAATCTGTTTTCCCAGGCTTTTTCTGGAAGAGGGTGGGTGTTGAGTGGGATTCTGAAGCTGATGGCTGGGAGGAGCCATCTGTTGGCGCACAGCCAGATTGTAAATGTTTTTGTTTGATTGTTGTGCAAAATCTAAAACATGTGCTAAGAAAGGGGTGATTAATGCGCTTAAAATAAATGCATCAATTTATGGAAAATCTGGTTGCCATGATTTGATTAATGCTCAAGAGAAAAGACAATACAACAGTAGCTAGCCAATTGTATTGCTTTGGGTTAAGCAATACACTTTGGAGACCATGGACCGGATCCTCAATTTGTGTAAACTATCGTGGGTCAGCTGAAGGAATATTTTGCACCGATCTAGTCCCATGATCTTGTAACTGCTCAGTGTTCAGGCCAAATATTTGAGTTGCTTAATGCTTACAAAACTGTTTCTGTGCATAGACTGCGGCTCCAGGAAACGTATCTAAAATTTAGTACTTTTACCCTGGTGGATTACAGTGAAGCAGGAGCTACTAGGAAGCATCCAAAACTATTTAAGAAAGAATACATGCTTTTATTTGGTGTCCAAATTCTGCAGGGCTCTCAGACAGTCATTTGTCACAAACAAACAGCCAGCTCCCACTTTTCACCACTACATAAAGACCATTAGTATTCACTGTCTTGGAGATGAAAATAAAATATACTTAGTCACTGGGGTCCTGATCCAACTCCCATTAAAGTCAGAGGAAAGTTTCCCATTGACTTTAAAGGGAACTAAGTTGGGCATTGGCCAAAAACTCTTAGTCTGGGAAACTGAGACAATAATATAGGTGGTTTGAAGTTTCTCAATGAAGGTACATATGCCAAATTGTAGATTTGGACTCTTTGGGGATTGGTCATGGTAAGCTGTACTGTACTCGTCTAATATTGAAAGAGCAAGACTTTTCCATAAGAGATTTTACTTGAGTTGGTTCTTAAGACTTTCATCCAAAGGAATCAAGGGAATAAGATTTCAATTGACTTTAATGGGATTTAGGATCTGACCCTTAAGTACTGAGAGTAAGAGAGAGTTAAGAATCCAGTCATGTGAGTTCCTGCCTTGGGAGATCTAAGTTTTTCTTCCAAACCAGTTTAGTTTAAGGAACTCTTAAACCCTTCCCTTTACTTCCCTTGACCTATCAAAACTAATTTAGGTTGGGCTTTTTAATATTCATCTCCTATTTATAGCATATTCCTTCCATCTGGAAACTTAGCACCAAGCCACAATATCGCTTTCTTCTTCTCCCACACACAGTAACCACAAATATTAAACACTTTTAAGGCACTTTTTCTTATGTTGCTCACCACACATTTCAGTAAATCATTATCAGTTTAGACTCCAAAGGAAAGACAGAAATCATTGCTGGAAGCTAAAATTCTTCTGAGATTTTTATTCAGTATCAGAGCAATTAGATGGAACATATGATTGAGCAGCAGAGAGGATTTTTTTGCGGTCTAAATATCATTAAGTAGCAGAATTAATAGAGTATTTGCTGAAAGAGAAGCTTTCTGTCTTTTGGTTCTTTTTTCCCCCTTTAAGAAAACAAAAAGTCCATTATAATTCTGTAGTTAGCCAAACATAGGATCTAATACTGCAAACACTTCTGCACATGCTTAACTTTAGCCACATCAGTTTAGGGCTGGTCAACACTAGGCATTTGCATTGGTTTAGCCATGTGTCTCAGGTGAAAAATCCACATCCCCTGAAAGACCTAGATATACTGACCTAATGCCCAGTGTAGACAGCAATTCTTCTGTCAACATAGCTACTACTTCCTCTTGGGGAGGTGGATTACTCCTTCTGTTGCCATAGGTAGTGTCTCCACTGTGCCACTGTAGTGTGTTAAGTGTAGACCTAGCTTAAGGCATTGATTTCAACAGGACTACTCACATAATTAAAATAAATGCATGTGTTTGCAGGTTAGAGGCCGTGCTGTGTGGGTCCTTGATGCACTAGTTAATGAGTGCACTTTGCATATTGTGTGTTAAGCATATTAGATTACTAATGCTTACTCTGGGCTTATCTAAACCGTTTCAGGGAGTTCAGTTACAGGTGTGGATTTAGCATATGTGGTGCAAACCTTAATATGGACATATCTGTTGAAAAGTGGTTTTTATCTGTTTAATTTGCACCTGTAAACTTCCCAATGCAAGGCGGACTGATAATCTGGTTTTAAATCAATATGAGCACCCATGCATGAAGTTGGAATGGTTTAATTAAATCAATATAAATCACACATTGAGTTAAACTGGTGCAATTTTGTCTTTAGACTGGATCTTGAAAAGGTTTCCTCTGCTCAGTTAGTAAACTCTTGAAGAAACTTATTTAATCAAGACATTCTACAAGAGAATCCTCTTGCGTCTAATGATATTTTTGATGATGATTTGCTGCTTAATGTGGAACTAGTCTTGCTTAACTGGGACAGCTGGAGGTGGTTTAATAGTGCTTGTTAGTATTTGTGTGTTTCATGCTGGTTTTGCCTGAGAAACTATCTGCTTCTCACTGCTTTTTTCCCATCTTAGCTGTGAGATAGGCAGAAAGTGAGCGAAAGTTTGTAGCATGCTTCACCACTTCCTGTTCCCGGTAGTTAGCTTCCTCCTCTTGCAGCAGCTATGAATGCTAAGTTGCTATGCTGGGCATCCCACCCACAGCTGCTCCTGGCAGTGGGCAGGCAATAGGTTCAGTCCATATCACAGTGCAAATACTGCCTCATCGCAACATCATGAGCCAATGCAGTAAATTGACCGGTTCCCATGACAATTGGAATGGAGAAGATGGGGGTTAATCTGAGAAGTGAAGGGTGGATAAGGAATTGGTTAAAGGGGAGACTACAACAGGTCACACTGAAAGGAGAACTGTCAGGCTGGCAGGATGTTACTAGTGGAGTTCCTCAGGGATCAATCTTGGGGCCAATCTTACTTAACATTTTTATTACTGACCTTGGCACAAGAAGTGGAAGTGTGCTAATAAAATTTGTGGATGATACAAAGTTGAGTGGCATTGTCAATATAGAGGAGGATCAGAATATCGTACAACATGATCTGGATGACCTTCTAAACTGAAGTAATAGAAATGGGATGAAGTTTAATAATGCAAAATGCAAGGTCATGCATTTAGAGACTAACAAGAAGAATTTTTGATATAAGCTGAAAACGCTTCAGTTGGAAGCAACAGAGGAGGGAAAAGACATGGGTGTATTGGTTGATCTCAGAAGGGCTATGCAGTCCTAGGTTGTGCATCAGTTGTGGTATTTCCAGTAGAGACAGGGAAGTGTTAGTACTGTTTTACAAGGCACTGGTAAGACCTCATCGGGAATACTGTGGGCAATTCTGGTCTCCCATGTTTAAGAAAGATGAATTCAAACTGAAACAGGTGCAGAAAAGGACTACTAGGATGATTCAGGAAATGGAAAAGATATTTTGAGGAGGCTCAAAGAGCATGGCCTGTTTAGCTCAGCGGTTCTCAACCAGGGGAATGCATATACCCAGGGTTCACCAACTCATCTAGATACTTGCCTAGTTTCTCAAAGCACTAGAGAAGTCAGTACAAACTAAAATTTCATTCAGACAATGACTTACTTATATTGCTCTATAAACTATACACTGAAATATAAGTACAATATTTATATTCCAATAGATATTTTTATAATTGTCAAAATGAGACAGTAAGCAATTTTTCAGTAATAGTGTGCTGTGACACTTTTATATGTTTGATTTTTTAGTAAGCAAATAGTTTTTAGGTGAAGTGTAAGTTGGGGGTATACCAGACAAATCAGACTCCTGAAAAGGGTATAGTAATCTGGAAAAGTGAAGAGCCAGTAACCAAAGAGGACTGAGGGGAGATACAATTGCTCTCTATAAATACATCAGAGGGATAAATACAGGGAGAGAGAGGAGTTTTTTCAGTTAAGAACCAAAGTGGACCCCAGAACAAATTAATATAAACCGGCCATCAACAAGAATAGGCTTGAAATTAGATGAAGGTTTCTAACCATCAGAGGGATGAAGTTCTGGAACAGCCTTGAGGGAGAGGGGGGAACTAAGTGGTTTCAAGAGTGGGCTTGATAAAATGGAGGAAGGGAATGGTACGATGAGACTACCTGCAATGTCATCTCGCTGATCTGCGACTACTAGCAGCAAATATACCAGTGGCTGGTGATGGGACATTAGAGGGGGAGGGCTCTGAGTTACTACAGTGAATTCTTTCCCAGGTGACTGGCTGGTGGATCGTGCCCAGTGTATCCTACTGTAACTATAGAGACTGAGTGGTGCAGTGGTTCTGGGACATCAATAAAGTTTGTGGGTCAGATACTCAGCTGGTGTAAATCAGTATAGCTTCATTGACTTCAGTGACCTATGCTGATTTACATCAGCTGAGGATCTGGACCTATGGGACAAAATTATTTCTTGTATAAGTGGCTTTAGTGGGGTGACACCAGACATATATTTCCTTATGCATGTAAACAGATCCAGTAACGGAGATACTGCAAAATAACTATCGATTGATTCAAATACAGTCATTTGCATATGGATTGAATCTAGAGAGAAATTGCATGAACACGCATGCTAGTACTTGAGTTTAACGGGCCTCAGAACTGTCAGAAACAAGTATCTGTAAGCTCCTAAATAAACGATATTCTTAGCCACTTTAATATAGGATTAGTCACTCTTGACATATTATAAACATTAAAGAAAATTTAATGTCCATCTGGCCAAGAATCTCTTGCCAATTGCTACTGCTACCAGCTGCAAAATACACTGACTACAAGCCATCCAGCTGCCACACAGTCAGTGCCGAGAAGGAGCAATCTGCCAATGCTCCTTCAAGTGTCAGGGCTGGCATGCAGTCAGCACTATGGGGGAAGAGGTGCTATGAAACTGATCAATAAGGACTCTGGTACTTGTGTTAGTATGTGTGTGTGTATTTAAATTAGTCAGCGAGTAAGAGAGGACTGCTGAGAGATGATTAGCTTTCCTGGAATTGCAGAAGCAGTCATGAACTGTCTTTTACTAACTTGGCATGTCAATGCTATTCTGCTTACAGTCATGCAAACCTACAACACTTAAATCTGGTTCCCCTCTTTGGATGTGTTTTTTGCTTACTGTTTCCTCTCTTGCAGGCTGCTTGTTCCAGGAACACAGCGAGAGTCCTTCCCTAGCAGCATTTTCAGACAATAAAATATTTTGGTCGCTGCAGTGCTGGGTTCACTTGACTCTTTTCAGAATACTGGGAATCTTCTACTCTTCTTTAGGAAACCAAACTGCTTTATATATCTCTGGGGACTCTGTAAAGGCCTCTCCAACTGCTCAGTATCTGGGAAGGTATGTTTCCCTGGATCTAGAGAAGCTGATGGAGAGCCTAGGGCTAACTATCTCTAAACTGAAATTAGACATCTCTTAGCAAAACCAGCTGAATCTTTCATGGTGGGGAACATACACAGTCTAAACTGGATACAGCTCTGAGATCATTGCACATGTTTTCATCAAGAATGTGTATCCCTGCAGGGAGAAAGCTGATGCTCTCTAACAATTGATATTTATTCATTTAATGTGCTGAGATTTATAAAGATCTCTATTGGCATCCATTCCATGCTTTCAGTACCTGCTACATAAATTAAAGTGCAATATGAAGGAATGCGAACACATAAATTAATATTGCATTCTAACTCACTTCAGTGATACAAACACTGTTGGCTTAAACTGAAGGTCTCTCCTGTATCTTCCAACTGCTTTAGGACTTGGCTGGAAACTTAGCTGTAAACTCTGTCTGGGAACATGTCAGAGAAACTTTGGGACAGATTCTTAGTTAATCAGTTTAGTTCCATGAAGTCAAAGGAACTATGCTGATGTAGGCGGACTCAGAATCTGCCCTTTTGTCTGTGTATCTGTGTGTATTGTAAATAGTCTGGTTCCACTTCCTTATTTAGGAACCCATCTCTTGCTCACCATCGGTAGGTTTAGAGTCACAGATTTCAAGGCCAGAAGGGACATAACTATCCAGTCTGACCTCTGGCATTACAGAAGCCATAGGATTCCAACCAAGGATCCCTAGAGGGGAGGGAATTATTCTTTGTTGGTATATATATGAACATCATTATATGCACCTTCATTAGGAAACCTGTATAACTGTCTGTATTTAAAACTTGTGACATGCCCAACTGTCCCCTGGGATAATAAACTCTAAATAGTCCTGAATCAGGAAGTTTGATGTGCTCACTAGTGAGAGTGAGTTAAAGTTTTCCTTAAGACACATTACACTTCATAAAAAGGTTTTCACCTTCTTGGTAATCAAAGTAAATTATCTCCTATTCTTTCTTCTGGAATATTTCTGGAAACTAGTTGCATGAACAAGGTCCAATTCCACAGTAAGTTCCATGTGGATTGGCCATTGCATTTGTATGTGTTCCAGTAAAGGAAAACTAGGCCTAAAATCCCAGCTTTGACTACCTCATATCGAGAGGAAATTCATGTCCTGAGTTGGATCCAAAGATTATGGCTGTCCCCTATCCGTGTAATGGGCCAAAACACAGTCCTGAATCCAAATGTTCCCAGACTTTGAGGAAGTTTAGATCTGAGTCTGGACTTTGCTGCTCAAGACCATCTCTAGTTTGTGCTCCATGTGACTGATGTATGATGGTGTTGAAACCAATTCCCATTTCACATTCATGTCTTCTCTTTTTTTCTCTTTGCTTTGGGCCAGAGCTGGCACGAGGCAAAGGCAGACTAAACCATTGCTTAGGGCCCTGAGCAGCTCAAGGGGAGGGGGCATTCACTTTTTTATTATGTAGTGGTTGAGTAGGGGAAATATTCCTGCTTAGAGCCCCTAATAGACTAGCCTACCCTCTGCTTTGGGCATGCACTTGTTAATTCATTATTCAGGCTAAGTCCATCCGAAACTTTAATTTGGTTTAGTGGAGGCCAATAGTTTCCAACTTTTTTACAGCTTTTTACAGCATGTATTACCTAACACAACTCTGGAGTCCTGACCACAGGGATTGAATGCCAGATTTTTTGCCACCTACTGAATTTCAATATGTACTAATTCTATATAAAATTTCATTTTGATTATGCTTCTCACCTGAAGATCTCTTGGTAGACTTGTATTCTGATAGCACACGAGAAACTGAGGTATAGAAAGGATAAATCACTTGCTCAAGACCACATTGGAAATCTGTGGCAGAGCTGGGGTCAAAAACTCAGGTCTCCTGATTCCTAGGCCCTGGTTCAGCAGGGATTTTAAGACCATGCCTATTTCTAGTATGTGAATAGTCCCACTGAAGTCAATGGGACTGCTCTGCTACTTACAGTTAGAAATGTGCTTAAGTAACTTTCTGAATCAAGGCACCAATTCTGTGTTCTACCCATGATCCTAGTATGTCAGGAGGATGTTTTAAAAATGGTATTAAAGTTAGATTTCTTTTAATAAGCAGATCCATATAACTTGCATCGAAGAGTTTTAAAAGAGCTTGTTGAGGCACTTGCTAGACCATTAATGTTGATTTGGAATAAGTCTTGGGACAGTGGCAAAGTTCCAGAAGACTGGAAGAAAGCAAATGTTGGACCAATATTTAAAAAGGGTAAACATAATGAGCTGGGTAATTATAGGCCAATCAGCCTCATGTCAATCCTGAGCAAGATAATGGAGCAGCTGATATAGAACTTGATTAACAAAGAATTGAAGGAGGGTAATCTAATTAATCACAGAATCATAGAAGATTAGGGTTGGAAGTGACCTCAGGAAGTCATCTAGTCCAACTACCTGCTCAAAACAGGACCAACCCCAACTAAATCATCCCACCCAGAGCTTTGTCAAGCCTGGCCTTAAAAACCTCCAAGGATGGAGAGTCCACCACCTCCCTAGGTAATCCATTCCAGTGCTTCACCACCCTCGAAGTGAAATAGTATTTCCTAATATCCAACTTAGACCTTCCCTACTGCAACTTGAGACCATTGCTCCTTGTTCTCTCATCTGCCACCACTGGGAAGAGCCGAGCTCCATTCTCTGTGGAACCCCCTTCATGTAGTTAAAGGCTGCTATCAAATCCTCCCTCTCTCTTCTGCAGACTAAATAAGTCCAGTTCCCTCGGCATCTCCTCGTAAGTCATGTACTCCAGCCCCCTAATCATTTTCTGGACTCTCTCCAATTTGTCCACATCCTTTCTGTAGTGGGGGGCCCAAAACTGGACACAACACTCCAGATGTGGCCTCACCAGTACCAAATAGAGGGGAGTAATCACGTCCCTCCATCTGCTGGTAATGCTCCTACTAATGCAGCCCAATATGCCGTTAGCCTTCTTGGCAACAAGGACACACTGCTGACTCATATCCAACTTCTCATACACTTTAATCCCCAAGTCCTTCTCTGCAGAACTGTCACTTAGCCAGTCCATCCCCAGCCTGTAGCAGTGCATTCAGGTCTGGCTCCAGCCTTTTTGCCGCTCCAAGCAGCAGGGGGAAAAAAAAACCTTGTGGAGCTGCCGCTGAAACGCCGCTGCTCAATGAAGTGGTGAAGTGGATATGGCCACCAAAATGCTGCTGAAAACTGCGGAGTGCCACCCCAATTACGGACGGCGCACCCCCCCCCAATGTTCACCGCCCCAAGTGCCTGCTTGGGACACTAGTGCCTGGAACCAGCCCTGACTGCATGGGATTTTTCTGTCCCAAGTGCAGGACTCTGCACTTCTCCTTGTTGAACCTCATCAGATTTCTTTTAGCCCAATCATCCAATTTGTCTAGGTCACTCTGGACTCTATCCCTACCCTCCAGCATATCTATCTCTCTCCCCAGCTTAGTGTCTTCCACGAATATGCTGAGGGTGCAATGCATCCCATCATCCATATAATTAATGAAGATGTAAAAAACTGGTCCCATGACAGACCCCTGGGGAACTCCACTTGATACCAGCTGCCAACTATACATTGAGCCATTGATCATTATCTGTTGAGCCCAACAATCTAACCAGCTTTCTATCCATGTTATAGTCCATTCCTCCAATCCATACTTTTTTACTTGCTGGCAAGAATACTGTAGGAGATGATATCCAAAGCTTTGCTAAAGTCAATGTATATCACGTCCACTGCTTTTCCCATATCCAGAGAGTCAGTTATCTTGTCTTATAGAAGGCAATCAGGTTGGTCAGGCATGACTTGCCTTTGGTGAATTCATGCTGACTGTTCCTGATCACCTTCCTCTCCTCCAAATGCTTCAAAATGGATTCCTTGAGGACCTGCTCCATGATTTTTCCAGGGACTGAGGTGAGGCTGACTGGCCTGTAGTTCCCCAGATTCTCCTTCTTCCCTTTTTTAAAGATGGGCACTACATTTGCTTTTTCCCAATTGTACGGGACCTCCCCCAATCACCACGAGTTTTTAAAGATAATAGCCAGTGGCTCTGCAATCACATCAGCCAACTCCCTCAGCACCTTTGGATGCATTAGATCCAGACCCATGGACTTGTACATGTCCAGCTTTTCTAAATAGTCCTTAACCTGTTCTTTCACCAGGTTAATGCCAATCAACATGAAAAATAAATCCTGTTTAACTAAGTTTGGCTGGTAAATGTAATAGTTTTGAAGAAATATACTTAGACTTCTGTAAGTCATCTGACTTGGTACCACATGACATTTTGATTAAAAAACTGACACAATATAAAATTAAAATGCACACATTAAATGAATTAAAACAAGGTCTCAGAATGTAATTGGAAATGGGGGATCATCATCAAACAGGTATGTTTCTAGTGTGGTCCCGCAGGGGTCGGTTCTTGGCCAAATACTAGTTAACATTTTTATCAATGACCTGGGAAAAAAACAGTCATCACTGATAAAGTTTGCAGATGACACACAAATTGGGGCAGTGGTAAATAAGGAAGAGGACAAATGACTCCTAAAGCATGATCTGAACTGCTCAGCAAACTGGGCACAAGCACACAATGTGCATTTTAATAAGGCTAAATGTAAATGTGTACATCTAGGAACAAAAAATGCAGACCACACTTACAGGATTGGGGACTCTGTCCTGGGAAGCAGTGACTCCAAAAATGGTTTGGGGGTCTTGGCGGGTAATCAGCTGAAAATGAGGTTTCAGTGCAATCCTGTGGCCAAAAGGGCTAATGTGATCTTTGGATACATAAACAGGAGACTCTCAAGTAGAAGTAGAGGTTATTTTACCTTTATTTGGCACTGGTGCAACTGCTGCTGGAATACTGTGTCCAATTCTGGGGCCCAATATTTAAGATGGATATTGGTAAACTGGAGAGGGTTCAGAGAAGAGCCAAGAGAATGATTAAAACATGTCTTATAGGAAACAAGGAGGTCTGTCTATTTAGCTTAACAAAGAGAAGATTAAGAAGTGCTTTGATTACAGAATGCCATGGGAAATAGGACCCAGCTTGCTTGTATTTTTGGCTACCATTATAAGACAAATTCATCCTAAGATCCAGTTTATCCTTCTAAAATGCTCAGTGTAAACAAAGGAGAGCTGGATCCAGGCTGACAGTGCCACGGCTGGAAACATGGAGAAAACTAGTTGGTCACATGCAGGAACTTCTCCCCCAGGATTTGAGTGGTGGGAAGTTTTTTTTTGTTTTGTTTTGTTTTAATTTGTACTTTCTTTATCTTAAAAACGAAACAAACAAATCCCCAACTGATTGCAAATGTTCCCCCAAACACTGACCTCTCCTAGTGATGAAGAGATGAAAAGGAGGAGGATGTAGGCCTGAGGGCGTCAATGGGACAATTGCCAGCATAGCTCTTCTTCCATCCTTTGACTAAATTATTGCCTCTATGCATGCTTCTTGGCTCTCCGGACTGGCCCTTCTGAACAGGGTGGTCTAGGGGAAGAAGAAGAATTGTGCTGCAGAGGGAACTGAATTAGTACAGAGCATTAGCAGATCTTGGGGCATCTCCAGGTTTGAGAGAGTTCTATACTTTTAAGGCCAGAAGGGACCTTCATGATCATCTAGTCTGACCTCCTGCACATTTCAGGCCACAGAACCATGCAACCTCTTCCTGCTTCTGCTCTGCCCCTTCCCCTGAGGAATGCGTGTGTTGGAAGTTCCTATTTTGGGGTAGCCTGTATAAAGGATGAACTGTTCCTTAGACTGTTATATGGGTCTGTCTGATACACTGTACATGGTGGGATGGCAGAATCCATGTACTTCTGTCTGTGAGACAGAGAAATGTTAGTTGAATGCCAAGAATGCCTTGCCTTTAGGAAATGATCACTGTGTGCTTGTGTTCCCAATGTAGGGGGGTCTTATCAGGAGCTTCCTGCTGTTTCTTATAGTATAGCTAAAGTGTGACTTCAGACTTGGATTGTAATTTTTTTGTGAATGAAGCCTGGACAAATTGCAAAATATTGATAGTTATTTAGTGGAATTAAATTTTGTAAAACTGTATGTGAGTAATGGTTTTGGTTGGTGTTTTACAAACGTCCCTGCAGGCACGTGAATTTCACTGCTTGATGAATCAGCTTAAACCCCTACATTCACAGTGATCTCCCAGGCATTTTCAATAATTGCTTTATAAGCAAACCTCTAAATCTTTTGACTGACTGTGAGGGTAAGTATACTGATTCTTTACATTTGTAGAAAGAAGAGAGACAGAAAAGCAGGCTGGAGAAGAGTAGGCAGAAAGTCTATAGTAAGAGAGAAAAGGGATAAGGATTATAGAGTTTTCCTTATTCTGATAAAGTTCTTTGTCGATTGCTGAATGAAAGCAACACTCCCTGCAATTCTTTGTCATTGTAACATGACAGTAACATATAGCATTGGAGCATAACTACTAGCTTGAATAGAGGAAATATTATTTAACTATAAATTAGGACACTAAATAATATATTTTGTAATCTAGTCTTCAGTTGTTTAATTCAAAGGGAAACAAGTTGTTGGGGAAAAAAGCAGAATCCTTAGTGAAATCTGTCGAAGCCAGAAACATTTGTCCAAAATCCTGACCGTTGGAGGGCTGATACAACAGAAAATGGGACCAAACTGCTCCATTGGAGTTTTGATTTTGAAAAACTAAAACGATGTCCAGTTTTTCTCCCCTCAAGCTGTCATTTGTTGTATAAAATGAGGAATAATTAACATGTTTTGGACTGGCTATTCGATTCGGTATGTTGCTGCGAAGTATCAGAGCTAGAGATGAGCCCTCACTTAGACTCCCATACCCAAACTCCCTGTTGCCATGGTTATAGAGGCAGAATGCTGATCCGTATTTCATAAATGTTCTTTATTTCAAAGCCCAGATCAAAGCACACCAGACATTGTGCTCAGCATATGCATCTTGGGGCCATTTCTAGTAAAACCTAGGCAAGCTGGATGTATAAGGTATTGCATGAACAGTTCTGGTGCTATTCTACCATCTTATGAAGACTGGTAGTAACATGAACCAAACCTGTTTATCAGCCCTTGAAGGTGTAAAACTAAGGAGCTGGAGTCTCAGGGCCTGATGATGGGCTGGGTGTTGTAATCTAATAATGCATCTTGGTGACTGGAGTGCTGCTAACTGGCAAGATGTGCCATTATGGAACCTAATACACACCCTGGAGAGATTTATTGCAGCTATAAAATATTACTTTCTAAACAGGAAACCCATTCAGAAGCATTTCAAATTAGTCTAAGGTTACATTTCAGGAAAAACCACAGTATTAAAATAGTGAATTTCATAGTTTAAACCATTAACTCTTACGGAAACCTTGTTACCAAGAGTCACTTTTTAAAAAGCTGAGTATAGGAGGTTGCGCTGGCCTTGTTTTTGACAGCTACTCCTGGCACTAGCTGTGCTTCTTTAAACCACTGACAGGCAACAAAGGAGACCAGCAACATGTTTAGGACCAGATCCTGCTTCCATGAAAGGAAGTGGCAACATTCTCATTGATTCCTGGTGCCAGTCGGCTCTCGTAACGAAAGGCAGAAAAGACCTGGCAGATACTGGTAGAGGCTGTGGGTTCCTGGGGGCTTCCTATTTAATGACTTTGTAAAGCTAGCTAAAAATGACAGGAATAAAAAAAATTGTAGCTTGCTTGCCCGGTTAATTTTCAGCTGTTGGGCTCTGTGGCACAGGGAGCATGGATAGTCCTGAGTTTATTGCACAGGACTGTAGACTGGGTGACTCGGAATGAAATCCTGGCTCCTCTGGAGTTGATGGCAAAATCGCCTTTGACTTCAGCAGGGCCAGGATTTCACCAGTAGTTTCTATTCACTGTTGTGCTCTTGGCCAAATAACTAATCTCTGTCTGTCTCATCTATCATTTCTGAGCCTCCTGGGAATGGTTTGAGGTAGGCTGTGGTGTTTGCAAAGCGCTTTGCTATCAGTTGATCTTACAGAGCTGCGGAGTGTTCTGACTCTCGGTGAAACGGCTAGCAAGTTACCATCCATGTCATTCCAACCTAGAGAGAGCACTCCAGGAGGGCTTCTCATGAGTATCTACATTGTGGGCTTCCTTTTATCCACCCTATTTATTAGCCCTGGTTGAAAAACAAACAAAAAATATCATTACATGGAATATTTTGAATTAATCTCTTAAATGTATCAGTATTTTTATTCTACTATTTTAAATCATTTTTTTTCATTTACCATTTTCAAAATGAGGAATATTTTTAACTGCATGATGTGGATTAGCTTGGTCACTGTGGGAATTCTTGTGTATTAAAAAAATCCACTTCAAATGCATAAAGAGCCATTCATTTCAAAAACTGCAAATGATGGATGAGAAATGAACGTTTTTGAATGAATTTTTCAACTAAAATTAGCTCTCCAGTTACCCAGACCTTAATTTCTCTGACTTCATTTTCTTTATCATAAATAGAACTAATCTGCCTCACGGGGGTATTGTGGGAATTAGTGAGTAATGGTTATCTATGGCAGTGAAGTATTGCCATCTCTAGGAGGTCAAAAATCATGAGCCAAACTCCCCACATTACGAGATTTTTAAAAATCAATGTTGGGATTGTTTTATTTTCCACCTTATTTTTGAACCTTAAATTCACATTTTCAATCTTTCCTCAGCAACCAGGAGGGCTAGAATCTTTTTGTTAAACGAAACCAGAGAATCTCACAGACTCGCATAGCTCCAGGGGCTGGCACTTTAAGGAAAAACACCAAAAATTGCAAGACTAGTGAAACTGGTAACTCTGAGCGCTAAGTGCTATTGTTAGTGGAAGTTACAAGAGACATAAGTGACATAGGTCTATTGTTTTTCTAAGTGTATGTCCTCTGTTTGCACCACCACGGAGACATAACTCCTGAGCAGGCCAGACCAGTTGGTGCTGTGCCTTGTTATACTAAAAATAAACCATCACTTCTAATTTTGTTGGTTATTTTTTTCTAATTAAAAATCACTTTTAAGATGAGACCCTATCTGCATCCTGCAGAATGTAAATTACTATATTGATGTAATGCTTGATGCACACCACAGTGCTAATAGGCATTAAACCAAACAATGTACCGTTGGCTTTGGGGGTTGCTATTACACACACAGAGTAAGAACAAGGAAGGAACGCTGTCTCTTTGAGGCGAGCACCAGGATTGTCCACATGCAAACGGTTAACATCTCAGTCCTGAAATGTTATTTAAGATCCTACTTGTTGAAATACCATAAAAGGGAACCACTTAGCAAAAAAAGATGGAGCAGGCATTTGAAAGATAAGTTTGTTCTGCTGGTTAATATCAGAGCTAAATGAGGGTGATTGTGGTTTCTCTGCCGACATGGCTATGGAGCTAACTGTGGGACCACACAGAGTGATATAATAAAAGCCACCTGATATCTGGCCTATGGCACTCGTATCAAGGCTCCTCATTGGATCAGTAGTTCTCTGATAGACTGCTCTTCACTGGAAGTTACATAGGCGGACCTGTTAGATAGTTTATGGATCTGTCTGTAAGTTTGCACATGTGGTGTTGTGGCCTAGCTGCTCTTTACAGAGAAGACAAGCTCAAATTAGAAGAGAAATAAGCAGAGGCTCTATCTCCTGCTAAAGATGTAGGAGGGCTGAAAAAAGAACAATGTTAAAATTCAAGGCAGGAGTTTTCAAAGCCACCTGCAGGGTTTGGTTGTCCAGGTTCAGTTAATTTTTTTGGAATTTGGATGCCCATATCCCAAAAGTGGCTTTGAATATCTCAGCCCAGATCCCCGGGCTGATTTCGGGATCAAATGATACTTGCGTTGTCTCCAAAGGCAATTTGTTTCAGACTTTGATAATTAATCCTACTGGAAGAGAGAAATCACAGTGGCAATAGCTCAGCAATTCCCCTTCGTGCTAGAGGCTGCCAAATCAGCTCTTTAATCTGATGGTGAATTATTTAACCAGCCCACCAGAGCCAACATAGCACAGGGGCTTTAATAACTTCTCTTTATGTTCTAAATGTATCTACGGCAGCTGTTAGAGTATGAATAATTATTTCCACAGAGATCTTGCTCACATTCCTGTACTAAGCAAAGACAGAAGGAAATCCAGCGCAGTGGGTATATTACAGCCTGTTCAGTCTTAAAGGGATGTCCAGATCATCATCAGAATATTGGTTTGTTTGGGAAATACAGGATCATAAAATCCCTGCATACAGGCATTTTGATCATCTGTAAGAAGTCTTGGCCAAGTTCACCATTCTGTCCCCCTACAGGTGAACATTATTTTCTATTATACATACTAGCCCTTGTTCAAAAATTTCAAGCACATTTTGTTGTCCCCCCACTCCCAATTTTCAGCATCAAAATTAGACACAAAAATTATCATTTGTTAGCTAGTTTTTGATCAAGGTCGTGTGTGAATGTAATGCTCAGTAGCTGTTCCTGAATGGCTCTATGTGTAGACATGCACATAGGCTCCCGGAGTGACTTATCCAGGAGTTGGTCCCTCCAGAGAGGGAGTTGGTGTTAGTGCTAGGATTGGCACTCCGGAGTTCCAGTCTAATCTTGGAGTCCCTGGCTCCTAGAATTACTTTTGGACCAGTAACTCATACCTCTCCCACTGTTGCTCTCTCATTTTAGTTTAGTGCAGGGTAGGCGTCCTTCTCCCCAGAACTTGCTGCATTTCCCCTTTTACACAATATAATTGAATCCGCTGCCTCCTGCCCTTGTCTCCTCAGGGAAGCAGTTCCCTTTGGTGCCAAGCAATCTAGTGCCAGCCCTGCCTCTAAAACTGCCCCTGAAGATTTTGCTGGTGTGTTGATTTGCATGCACAGAAACCACAGTTGGGATCATTGCATGCCTAACTATCCAGGCACAACTTTGGACACATACCCCAAAGAGCACTGGATATTTTGGTTACTGTAAAACTTGGCCACATCTTGATGTGGTTACTTTATTCCTAATGACTTCAGAAATCACCACTGCAGGTGACACAACTTCAGCGTCCTTCCAGGAGCTCTAAGAAATGACACAATTGCCTGTTTTCAGACAGTCATACGAAGAATTTATTTAAACTGCATGTACCATTGCCTAGTACTGTCTCTTGATTACCAGTAATCCCCTTTGGGATAACAGGCTTTGCTGATCTCCATGCTCTGGCTAATTGTGAGGAGCATTTGATTTCCTGCAAAATTCCTGTGAAATGCACTTCCCTATATTTCTACTCCTCTAAAAACACTATATGCATGTGCTCCATACCTGAGAGGAGAATTCTGAGTGTTGGGTGCTTGTGGGGTTGATTAACCTGGGGCTGTCTAAAAGAAAAATGCTTGAGCTCTCTATGAATAGCTCCCAGGCTAATGTGGCCCAGGACCTAATCAGCCAAAAAACCTCCACCATGTTTGTTATCAGTTTGTTTGAATATGAAAATCAAAGCAAGTCTTGGAGGGTGTGAAAACAACTGTGAACTGGAAAAAAAAGTTTGTGCAGATCTGTGAGAACTAGAACTATCCTAGTCTGCATTCAAATAATAAAACCTTCAAGATAACATCTTAGTGGAGAAACATAAATGCATTTTTATTCAACCCCTATTCCAAAAATTATATGTTATGCATAGGGTAGAAAACCAACTAAAGAAGGAGTGAAATTGGACCCGTGGCCCTGAACAGCTCTGAAATTTTGGAGAGTGCCAGGCTTGAAATCTTGACACAACCTAAACTTGAATTTCACAATTTGAACCTTTCTATAATGAACTGAACTTGAACCCCAGTTCTGAATATGCTAAACTTTGGGGGAAGGTTGAAATCCCAAACAAGAAACTGGATCCAATTTTGTGATGTAGGCCCATTGCTAAACTAAACAAAAATGCTCTTTCTTCATATACATGGCTTGTTCAGTCCTTCCAGGAAGGTATCCCATGGTTCTCTCCTCGTGCTCGGTCATCTCCCATATTCCCTTGGTGTTTTGTGTCAGTTAGTTGTTCATACATAATTATAACCACATGGTGAATGCATTACGCCAACTATGGGGCAGTTTCTCACACAACTAGTCCAGCTGAAGTCAGTAGGTCAGTTTGTGTAACTGCTCATCATTCATAGCAAGGTGGTAGGTGCTGTAGAAATGTGGAACAAGAAGATGGTCTCTACCCCAAAGAGCTTACAATCTAAATATGAGATTGTAGCGGCGCAACGACTCATCCCTGCAGCGCCGCAAGATGGTCGTTTGGGAATTAGCTCTTTCCAGTGCGGAGCGCCCTCTTCAGGCCGATGTCCAACTTGCCAGTGGCCCTGTGTCCCTCCTGGCCCCCAGTACCATCTTACCTGGAGTGCTGCCCCTCCAGGCAATACCCCACAGATCTGGGTCTCCTCTCCCTGGGAACCCCCACCCTTTATCCCCACCTTGCATCAGCCTATGGGCTACTGCCAGTCACCATTGAGCCCCCTTTCTCTGGGGCCGACTGCAGTCTGTATAAGCCAGTCATCATAGGCAAGGGAGGTTTGGCCTGCTGCCTCTGCCTACCCATGGGCTGCCCCCCTGCAACCCCAGTACCCCTTTTTGGCTATCTCCTAGGCCAGCAGTCTGGGGGGTTTCCAGGTCAGAGATCCCCCATCTTCTCCGGCCTTCCTCCAGCCCTGCTCCACTCCAGGTACCCTGTCAAGCTCCCCAGCCGCTAGGCCTGTCTGCCTCTACAGCTAGAGGAGACTCTTTGGGCTTCTGGCTCACAGCCTTTTTATACAGGTCAGCTGTGCCCTGATTGGGGCATGGCCAATAAGGTATCCCAGCAAAGATTTAAGAATAGATTTGAAGGACAACAATGAGGGGGTTTTGCAGATGTTTACAGGGAACTCCTCCTACATGGGAGTTTCAGTATGGGAAAAAACACAAAGATTTTGTGTTGTATGAAAATTTAACAAGTGGGGAATGAAGGCTAGGAGCATGGTGGTGAGAGTCAACACTGAAATAGCCTATGAGTCCATAGTGTAGTTTGGGGAAGGATAGGCTGTAAAAGGCCTTGAAAGTGGAAGCAAAATGTCTTAACCACTTTTCCTATTGATGATTAATCTGTTTTTATTAATGAGACATTTTTTATGGTTGACAATTTAAACGAGATTAAAAAATATTTTTCTTGAACTCCGACTAGTTTTTGCCTGATTTCTGAGAAATCAGAAGAAAAGTGGCTGTAATATTCCATTATATTCAGAGGAGGGCAGCATTAAACTTTAAATAAAAGGAATGTATCCACCTAAAAGGAGAACAGACATAGAATCTAAATGCTAAGCATTGCAATTTACATGGGATAGATACCCAAAGGTTTTCTAAACACAAATTTCCTGAACACAAACCCTATAGCTCAATTTTGTTAAAACCAAAATCCATTCTACATTCGGACATTAAAACAAAGCAAATCCACAATCTGCAATTACAGGAGCATTAGTGTCATGCCATGTTATCTTTGCTTTGTTTAGTGATATAATATTTTAGCTTGTTATCGTACTCACAGTAGTGATACGTTTCCTATAGTGGTTATTATAGTATCTTAGCTATTTAAGTGACTCACTCCCATATGTTTAGTTTAGATAACATTACTTTTTTAAAAACTACAGTTAAAACAAAACTGAAAAGGGCTAAACCCTCTAGTTCCCATTTGACTCACTAAGGGCCTGATCCAAAGCCCAGTGAAGCCAGTGGAAATTTTCTTACAAGTAGCTCACACGAGCTCTGATTAACCTGCTCACACTGGATCCAATTGTACAGTCCTTACTTGGCCCATGGGAAGGCTCCTGTTGACTGAAGTGCCAAGGGTGACCAGACAGCAAGTGTGAAAAATTGGGACAGGGGGTGGAGGATAATAGGAACCTATATAAGAAAAAGCCCCAAATATTGGGACTGTCCCTATAAAATCAGGACATCTGGTCACCCTAGAAGTGCCGTCCAAAATCTGAGAGGGATGAGGTGTGGAGCATGTTTTCAGAAGTCTTAAAAGAGCAACACTTCAGTGTGGAAATTACAGAATCTTAACCACCAAAAAAGAAAATCAACCTTCTGCTGGTGGTATCTGACTCAGATGACGAAGATGAAAATGTGTCAATCCGCACTGCCTTGGATTGTTATCGAGCAGCACCTGTCATCAGCATGATTGCGTGTCCTCTGGAATGGTGGCTGAAGCATGAAGAGACACATGAATCTTTAGTGCATCCGGCACTTAAATATCTTGCAACACCAGCTACAACAGTGCCATGCGAATGCCTGTTCTCACCTTCAGGTGACATTGTAAACAAGAAGCAGGCAGCATAATCTCCTGCAAATTGTAACCAACCTTGTTTGAGTGATTGTCTGACCAAGAAGTAGGACTGCGTGGAGTTGTAGTCTCTAAAGTTTAACATTGTTTTGTTTTTGAATGCAGTTATTTTTGTACATAATTCTATATTTGTAATTTCAATTTTCGTGATAGAGATTGCACTACGGTACTTGTATTAGATGAATTGAAAAATACTATTTCTTTTGCTTTTACAGTGCAAGTATTTGTAATAAAAAAAAATAAAATAAGCGGCTGTACACTTTGCATTCTATGTTGTAATTGAAATCAACATATTTGAAAAGGTAGAAAACATCTAAAAAATGAAATGGTATTCTATTATTGTTTAACAGCACGATTAATCACTATAAATATTTTTAATCACGACAGTCTTATTAATGTAATGCCATGCAATGGGCCAAATTTTACCCTCAGCTACACCCAGACACTTGAACTGAGCCAGTGCAGTTGCATGAGTGGAACAAATTCTGTCTTCTCTGATGGAGGCCTCTATTCAGCAAAGCATTTAAGTATGTGCACCAGTCTCATTGGCTTCAATGGGACTTGAGAATGTGTTTAAGTGTTTTGCCGAAGAGGGAAGGACTATTGAATCTGGCCCAAGTCATTCGAATAATCAGTTCTAGTATGGCTGTCACATCTGTACGGTACTATAAGAGGCCCAGGGACAGCAAATATAGCCGTTCCCCTCTTAAGAGTTAACTGTGTTCTAAACCAAGAGGCAGAAGGCGCTAGGAACACCGCAAATACCACTGCTCTTCTGCTGCATTCCTGAAGTGTTTGGTTAATTAATATTTATTTCTGGGTGTATTTAAAGTTCTCTGGCTGGTGAAGATGCGCTTTCATTTTTGAGTTGATTCCTTTCTTAAAGGTTAAAGAATTAGAACATGAAGCTGTTGGGTTTTGTGAATCTGAAGGAGTGTAATTTAACCTTGAGTTATGTATCAAAATCTCTGATTTCAGCATAAAAACTGCATATGTACCTATTTAATGAATAAGACCCTTAAGGTTTGTAAAGAACCTAGATTTATATATTCCATTAAACAGGTTAATGAGTTGGTAATTTCACCCTTGTTTGTAATATACACAATTTTATGGTCAATAATAGTAAAATCTATGTAAACCATGCTCTTTATTAATAAACATTATGTGCTTCTGACTTCCAAACAAAGTAATGGATTACTTGTTTCTCTTTCATGTCTGGCACTGTAAAATTTGAACAATGAGAATTATTGATTGAAATATTTCATGTGAAGTATAAAAACACTACAAATTATTTGTTTTATGTAAAAATGACAAGATTACAGCAAAGATACTGGTAGTCTAAAGAAAGCTATGATCAGCAGTGTCAGAAAGAGACAGGACTTGATGCCTCAAGGGATTAGTATTGGTTATTGTGACTCACTTCTGTGTTACTGGATTTGAATCCAACCCAGGTTAATAGTAACTAGAATTTGTTACCAACTGATTGCTCTTAGATGATTTCTTCGCAGTTCTCAGCAGACACTATCCATATCACTAAAATGTTTGTGAATCTGAAGGAGTGTAATTTCTGTTAACATCATTAGCTAAGAAGGTGAGGGCTAAATGAACATGAAACTTCAGCTATCTGGTCCTTCTCCAGGTCAGGATTTGAAACAAAGTGGTGGAGCAGTGTATGAATACAAGGTTAAGTATCCTGGGGGGTTCTACCCATGCTCCGCCGTCCTTGTTCCGGTCCTGGAAGTTATTGAACAGAAATTCTTAGTGGGTTGTCTGGTTTTTGATGCATACGTAACCCACATACCTCCTGTGTGTGTAGTGTTCTGTCCCATCTAGTGGCACTGAGATCACTTAGCGAGAGAGTTTAATGAGCTTGCTCTACAGCCTTAGCTAACAGACAGTCGGCTTTTAGCCCATGCTATACAGGCTCATTCACTAAGGTCCAGAGCTCCCCAGTTCGATCCTGTCTGATGACTGTCATGTTACATGTACCAATGGCCAGAGACCTAGACTGAAACTTTAATTTGTGACCTAATGAGAATTTCAGCTTAGATCTCCAGAGGAACAAATGCTAGTGACCTAAGATACAACAGTACCTAGTTCCCCAAAACAGAGGATTAGTGAAATAATGTGTCTACTCTTACCATAAAGGCATGAATAGAAATGCCATGTATATCTGTTTATAGGTTTCTATATAAGCATTCTGGGATCTGGCATGGAAAACAAATGTCTCTTGTAATTGTCTGTGTTAAGATCATGTACAATAGTGCACTGTTTCATAGCCTAAATCTTGAAACAGACACTGCAATTTTATGATCTAGTATAAAATGTAGCCTGGGTAGTTCATGTGAATATGAATAACAATTTTATTTTTCCCTTCTTCTTTCCAATATAGAGCTGTATAGCAGATATAAAGCTCTATCTTTATATTGGCAGAAAAAACCACAATCGCTTCTCTGCAAAGAGTCCATCACACAAATCCTGACCAAAAAATAAGCAGAATGCTAAACCAGTCTGGAAAGCGATTTTGTTAACAATGATAAATCACTCTCAAAATGGAGCTGGCACTCAGCACGTCCCTACCATTCCTCCAGGATTGTCGTTAGAGCATTCATCATAGGTCCCAGAGGCACAGAGAAGCATGTTAGGAAAAAAATCAAGCTCGAAACTACCTCCCCCCTCACACACCCCTTTTGAAATGGAGCTGTGGGAGTCCTTGCTTGTGATAGGATGGAGAAGAGACAACCTCTATATTCCTTAGCTTCTCCTCTCCACCCAAATGTATTAGGTAGACCGGGGAGGGGGAGAAAAGACCAGTTCCATTTCCTGTATCTGCCCTTTCTCTTTCCGACAACAGTTCTCCGAAAGCCCTACTGAAAACCACCCCTACGCAATGCAGAACAGATTCCATTAGGCCAATTAACCTGATAGGATGCACGGGAATGGGGCAAGTTAAGCTTGAAAGGCGGACTGAGACTAGAGCCCAACTGACAAGGAATAGGCAGGGGGGTTATCTAATGCCAGGAAGATACCTTGTAGTGGGTTTCTGTGTGGTAGAGAGGGAGGGAGGGAAGGAAACCCAGGAAGGTTTAACTCTAACGGGCTCTGCATGGAGACGTGAGCACAGCAGGATGGGTGGGGGTCAAGCTCCCCCTTCCATGAGCTCCTTCCTCAAAGCAGTTCAACATCTGTGGAGCAGCTGCAAAGCCTTTTTTGCATCTCTTCTCCATGGGACCTCCACTCGTGTGCTGCTGGCTCGTGCAAGAGTACCATGTTTACTTACTTGTCCATAATAATAGCCAGTGCCTGGCCCTTACAATGCGCTTCCTTTTTCAGACTTCAGAACACACTTTTTGTTCCTTAGTTATGCAACAGGCAGGCAGTTTAAGAGTTGGGTATTCATGATTTTTGTGGATGTTAATGAGCTGGACTTGTGTGGTGGAAGGATGCAAGTATCTCTGTGCTTGACTATTCTCTGTCTGTCTGTGTCTGTCTGTCTGTCTGTCTCTCTCTCTCCCTTTTGGCATCTTCTTTCTCTAAAGCAACTTTCAAATGGAAACACCAAACTGACCAACTACAATTAAAGTCTCCCTCTTCCCAAACCTCTACCTGATCTCATGGACCTCTTGCTCCCACACACTGTCAACCCTGACTTCCACAGTAGTAATAGGGACCATCTTCTATGGGGATCTTAAAGGGACAGGACTGCTTCACTTCCATTGTCACTCATGTGCTACCAAGGCTGTATGGTCCAGTGGGTCTAGGAACATACTACAAACCTAGCGACAGCATCATTTCTCTAATACACAATTACTGTGTCCAACTAGCCAAAGTGACTTTATGGCTCTCTATTTTCAATGGAAAATTGCCTCCTCTGAAAATGAATTCCCCGAAGACAGCAACTCTGTGTTTACAGCAGCAAAATGCAGGGTTCCAATCACAACAGTGAGCTTCTGTCAAGAGAAAAGATCATCTCAATATGCCATAAAAAACCCAAGCGTTCATGGATGCTTTGGTTGCTGACCATAAAAGCGAAAGCCCGCTGCCACTTAGGTGATGGATTTCTCTGAGTAGGCAGCCACCATTTTGTTTACAAGGAAATTTCCACCACTGATATGTACACAAACTGCTTACGGGTGTGTGTTTGTCATCTTTTGCTAAAAAACCAAAGGAGAAATGCGATATCTATTAGATTGAGGTAAGCAGTCTATTACCACAGCTGTATTACTAACTTAGGCTTAATTGCTCAGCATTTATGAGATTCATAGTTTATTGTCTTTCTTGCCACACAATAGGCTGGGTAAGTTAAAGAGTTCTAAGTTTGTAAGGCTAGAGTTTTTGGGTGCCTGCCAGCACTGATCCGTTTAACAAACAAGCTGCAGGGTGCTTATTAGTAGGTTGTGGTTTGCAAACCATGAAGCCTCTGGGGCCAAAGGCACTGATCAGATAGGAAATCTATATATCAGTGAGACCCTTAGATGAAAAAGAGGCACTCCACTGAATACAGGCCACTGTAAATGACTTTTGTAACTTTCTGTTGACCCAGCAGTCTAAATATTAAACATTAGTATAAGCAACATTGGTTTCAAATTGCTTCTCTTTGAATTTCCTGATGAGTGATAATTATATGTACTCAGTACTAAAAGAACAAGAACTTAATTGCTTTAATTATTTGTATTTATTTCAATGTAACAAATGCTGCCTATCTGCCGCCAAAGATGCTTATTCATTATTCATAAAAGCACAACAAAAATTAATGAATCAAGAACTCCGTAAGGCCAGACAATGAGTTGGTCTGAATCAGCACAGTTCCATGGAAGCCAAGATGATTTGTCTGGCTCTCCAAAGTCAATGGAGCTATGACAATCTACAGTAGCCAAAGACCCGACCCATGGATCCTGAAAATAAAATTCCTTCACCTCAATCTCCTCATCTCCCCGCTTCAGCTAGAGGAGTGTCTTGTTGTTTGTTTATTTGTAGAGTTTCACAAACTGTTCCAACACAATTTTATTTAATGAGTTTACTTATGAATTATCCATGAGCGGGCTTCAGTTTTTACTAAGTTGTTTGTTCCAAATTCTTTGAATTGTGGATGCGGCTATATTTCATCCTGTGAATTGTTCATTATTTATGTACTGTAACTACTGCCGTGAACATTTGTTCTTTGTGCAGTGTGATTGGTCACCTCAGTCATATAGGACAGTTTCCAAGCCCCTATTGGATGCCCTCCAATCTCTTGGAGCTTCCAAGATGTCTGCATGAATATTCACAACATTTTCCCTTTCCACAAATGTTTTTGTGGACAAAATTTTTCTCTTATAAATGTTTGTGAAAAGCAAATGAAAGGGGGTGCAAAGACCATTGAAGCAAGTTCAGTTTCAGTCATACAAATATTTGCAAATGATGCTTGCTTTTTTCCTCCCTTCTCTCTTCCCCCGGTATGCAGACAGCTCTAATTTCAATTTCAGGGAAAGCCTAGTAAAGGAGAAAGGCCTTGCAGTGTACTTTAAAGGCTCCATTGAACCAATCAGGAGGAGAAGACATTAAGTTTTAGAATTGAGGATCTTCACTGAAAATCTAGAATTGTATGGCGAGAGTGAAAACAAAGAACTCTTCTCAGTAGCTCTTGAGTGTGGTTTTAATTTTTCCCCTTTGTTTTCCTTGTGTGGTGTAACTCAGGGCTGCCCTAAACATTGCTTAAGTAATCTGAAAGAAATGTGTATGTGCGGGGGAGGCGAGTGTCTAGAAGCAGCAACTTTGATAAGATGGTGCTTAAAATGCACCCCTCAGTTACCCAGCTTGGTTTTTTTTAAAAAAATTGCCAGGTCTGCAACTTCTTGCCACTCCCCACCCAAACTTTGAGCACTGGCACTAAGCTTTGCAAGCAAAAGCTGTAAAGTAAAATGAAAGGCAACTTGACTGCAGTACTCTTGTAAAGTGAATGGGGTGAAAAACAAAAGGGGAAGAGGAGTTCTATAGCACATAGAAGGAAGAGATACTAGAGTAGTTAGGAAAGTCTGTTACTAGAAACAGTCATTCTAACGTAGTTTGCATGTCAGCAGAAATTAGGCATCATTATGTATTGTATTATCATGGTGCCAACTTTGTAAATGAAGTCACTGAAGTGACTTTAAGGTTCCTTCGCACTACCAGAGGGACATAAAGGGGCCTTAGTGTAAATAAGAATTGGAATCTAAGGGTATGTCTACACTGCAATAAAAAAACCTGTAGCGCCAAGTCCGAGAGCCGAGGTCAGCTGACTCAGGTTCGCTGGCTTAAAAAGAGCAGTGTAGGTGTTCAGGGTTATGCTAGAGCCTGGGCTCTGAGACCCTCCGCCATCATGGGGGTCTCAGAACCAACACTCCATCCCAGAATCAACTTGTGTGAGGAGCATGTGGGGTCATGTGTCCCCCCAGATTTGCTGTTTGGTTTGTACTGAGCATGCTCACACAGACTCAGCATGCTCAGTAACACTGCTGAAGCCAGCTGCCCTCACTCTCTTCGTCTCACCCACTATTGACAAGCATGGGTTGTCTCTGGTTCACCATGAATCCAAATGTCTACACTGCTATTTTATAGCCCTGCAAGCCTGAGCTGGCTGACCCGGGCCAGACACAGCCATACTGCATGTCTTTTTATTGCAGAGTAGACTCATGCTAAGACATTATGTTGGACTTCATCAGCCCGACTCTCCTCTCTTTACTGACTTCAGTAGAGCTAGTTCTGTTTAGGCCCATCTAACAAGATGTGTACAGCTAACAAGGTATGTAAGCATGTGCCTAACTTTATAATGTTAATTGTCTCACATTGAAGCACCCATCAAACTACTCACATGCTTAAAAATATGCATGTACTTAAGTTCCTGGCTAGATCATGGCCTTATGCGAAGTGTAAGTTGAAATAGGACTGACCCCTATGTCCCCAGCTCAGCAGAATAAGAAAAAAGTAGGACTGGCATTTTCAGAATGTAGTATTTAGATGTGCCTCTTTGGTTAAGAGTATATTGGAGATCAGAGCATCAAAGGGTTACAGTCTCTCTTTCTGGTGGGAGTCTATTGTTTTGTGATTAAATTAGGGTAGAGGCCAGATTAATAAATAATATGATGCACTTTTCAGAATTCTCAAAAGTCATTAGGCCAATAGACATCTGAGTTTGATTAGCCTCGTTATTCCTGTGCAGGACTGACACCTAAGAGCAAAATCTAACTAAAAAAAGAGGATGGGGCATACCCTGAAATATAGGACAAGTTAAAAGTCCAGCAATGTACAGTGTAAGCATCTCTGGTTTTCAACCAGCCCAGCACTCTAATTCCATGGAAATACCAATTGCCCTGTAATAGCTTGAAATAGAGGTCAGTATCCCCACATAGCCAAGAATTCTGGTCAAATTTGGGGCAGATGCAGCTTTACATTATTGAGTGACGGACTCCACATTTAATTCACGTGATGTTTGGGGTGGAGAGTAGGGGGAAGAAGAGCGTGGGCATCTGGTGATCTTTCCTCTTTACTTGGCCAAAGTGCCTGCTGCTCTCAAGAGCAGTCTTGCCAGACTAAGGATTTCAGTCTTTGGTCCTTAGTCTCACTCACTAAGGACCAAAACCTGTGATCCTTCGAAGGCATGCTTGCTCCCCTCCACTTCAGTGAGCAGAAGGGAGCCTGTGCCCATGGATCCGGTGTGAGGTGAGGTGGCATCCTCACCTCTCAAATTCTTAGGAAGCCTCTCGGAGGAGACTCTAAAGTTTTAGCTTCATAGGGTGAGAGTGGGACAGGGAGCCAGCAGGCCTCCCTCAGGTGCTCTTGTCCTTTGCTTTCTATGTCCATGGTGGAAGCCAGGGCAAGCGGCCTCCCTTTCCATACTATGGAATGGAGGAGGAGATTCTTTCTGCAGAGAACTGGAGTCTTAGGAGACCCCGGCAACATGGCTGTGCTGGATCCATCCTATCCAGGGACCAGGGGGAGTTAGGCAGCAGTAAGGAGCCCAGAAAACTGTATGGATGGAGCCTTTCCTCCAGTGGATCCTGGAAATCCTTGTTAATTTAGGGGGTGGAGCTCCTGACCTCATCTGCATGTTGGCAGGAACAGCACTCTTCCCAAGGGAAAAATTACCAGGAGATTTCAAATAGCAATTCTGTTTCCTTTTGCCTACATGGGAATGGCCCGCACAGAGGAATACTTGGTCTTAAATCAACAAGGTACGTGAGCCCTGCCTAGGTAGTTCAGACAAAACAGGGGATCTGAGAACAAAAGAATGGTCATACTGGGTCAGCAATGGTCCTTCTACCCCAACATCCTGTCTTCCAACAGTAGCCAATGTCAGATGTCCTTGCTCTCTTTACCACCAACCATCACAACACCACTTCCTCAGGGCAGCATAAAGTTCTGAATGGGGTCTCTGCCGCCTGAAGGACAGTTGTGTTGTCATGAGCCACAGGTACATGGAGGAAGGAGGTTACACAAAAGAACAGGCTCAGCCCAGACTACTTCTCCTCTCACAAACCAGCATCAGAATTGGGAGTGGGGACAGTATACTGTGGGGGTGAAGACACTTTGTCCCATACCCACCAGTGCACTCTGATGCACCCAAGATGTTGAGGCTCTTAAATTCCATTAAGACCTTGATTTTTCAGAAGGGCAAAGCACCTGCAGCTCCTAATAATTTCTGCTGGAATTGTGGATGCTCAGTACCTTTGAAAAGCAGGCCCACCGTGCTGAATGGAAAAGAGCTTATCCTCCAAACGAGAATATTAACAGGCCCCGGAGTTCCATGTGTTGCGTGTCTGTAGGGAAAAAGAAGGATACATGCTCTTTTCTTCTCCTAAAACCAGTGGATTACAGATAGCTCTGTGAAATTGGATCAATGTTTTCATGAAAACAAATCTTTTTTGAATTCATTCCATTTTGCTTTGCCTGAAATGCTCCGTTTGGCTGACGTTCAGCAGGGGTGTTAGGAACTGCTGCTCACTGAACACAGAGCAAACTCTCACGGCCAAAATTAAGAACAGTGCTGTCTTCTGTAAAGTTTTTAAAACCTAATTAAAGCAAATACTTTGAGATGATTAAAAGGCACACACCATTTTAAGATAAAAGTTTATTATAGTTGAAAAGGAAGCTCTATAATTTAAAATGGAAAGTTTATGAAGCTGCAGAATAAACCTCAGCTAGAAAAAATAACAGGTTTCAGATGTTCAAAATATCATACATTAACCCCAACTGATCATTCTATAACACCAGTTTCCTTAGTCCATGGCGCTAGAAGTTAGAACACCCACTCTGCTTAAAGATGGAATACTCGCTACAGTCAGTGCTTAATCACCCAATTCCTGTCCTGAGCCAAGCCTCCCAACTTCATGATTTAATAAGACAATTATTGTATTTATAATGAAATTAGTGATTGCTAGAACAATACACAATGAGGCTTAACAGCTCTGAATCAGATAGTGTCTCCTGTATAGTTGTGAATATTCCAGCTAATATATATATTGAATATTCAAGTGTTATTTATTTAGAGTAGCTGTTGTTTAATTTACAGAGCTAGATTTATTTCAGTGGTTTCTATATAATTAAATACCAACCGACTAGTGGAAACATATTGAGCCTTAACAATTATGTAATAAACATCCTAAGTGATAATTAAGTGTGTTGGGGAGACAAATCTACAAATCTTTTAAAGGGGAAAGTACTAAAGAGACAAGAGAAATTAGTGTAATAAAAGAATCACTAGGAGTAAAAGGATGAAATTAAGAAAGTCAGTCTATTTTCTTCCTTTCTGACAGTGAGCTGTACATTATGTATTAATCTCCAAGGGAAATAATTGGAACTCCATGCTTTGGATTCTTAAAAGATCTCTTCCTTCTCTGTGCTATAGGTGAAATCAGCCAAAGCCCTGGAGCCCCTGGTAGAGAGTTCTCTGGGAAGGCCTTTCAATTTTGAAATTCACTCCCCCGATTGAATCCACCACAGCCAGATTTTTAAATTTCTGAGCGCACTGCAAAGTCCATCTGTTATCTCAGGTTACTGAGGAGCCAGGTGGGCTAAGCTGGGATGTTTGTATAAATGAACAATCTTTTTACATATCCTTTTTCTAATTTGTAGGATAGGCACTCAGGGCATATGGTTTATATGTAGGTGTGTGTGGGGAGAATAGCTATTTTATTTGTATAAATTCAAATAAGCATATAAAAGCAGAGAGGGCAGAAGACACTAGACAATAGAGTGGAACACATATTGCATTGGAAGAAGATGGACTGGATGATCTAATAGGCCTGGTCCATTTCAACCATTTGTGTTATGATTTGTGTTGGTCTCAAGCTGTAGCTGTGAAGCTTTGCTAAAGAGATGTTTTTCTACTAGTCTGTGTGTTTGGGTGACACTTTAGTCAGTTATGGTTTGTGATATGCTGTCAAGTTATATCACCTCAGCAGTGACCGACACATTCTTTCGTTGAATTTATATCTAATGTAAAGGAGATAGTTTAAAGTGAATACAAGTGAAGCTGCGATTCTGTGCACTGAGCACTTCATCCGAAGGTGAATAACAGGTGTGGGGTGATGTTGCAAACCCCTGATGTCTTCCCATATCTGAGATCAGATCTGAAAGTGAAGGCCACTAGCTGACAATTCGGAAACTTAAATACATTCTTAGACAAAATGTAAACAAATTATCTTTTAAAAATAGGAGATATAGTCTAACAAACAGGTAAGAGAACATCCCACTACTTCCATACAAAAGCCCTCAGCAGGCAGATTCAATCTAATCTACTCCTGCAACAAGTTATATGAATAAAAATAACAGGCTAGACCCTCAGCTGGTGTAAATCAGTGTAGTTACACTGAGCTCTAGAGCAAGATCAGCAGCTATACTGGCTAGGATCAAAGTTATGAAGATGATTAATTCTTCTGCGTCAAGATGTAATCTACTCCTTAGCTGCAGCCAAGAACATTGCTCCCATTTTCTGTGCTGTACTGCTGTAAAAACAGGAGCTATCTGGGATTGTTACTTTCCTAGAAAGTTGCATTGGTTGCTGTTGGAGATGGGATGCTCAACTAGATGGCCCATTGGTCTGTTCCAGTATGAAAATTCTTCTGCTGCAGAGCTCTCCTCCGCTTGCCCCGGCTCATCAGGATTCTCTGGGCGTCATGGCAGGACAGAAATAGCAAAGACCTTGTTTGAGGAAAGCATCCCTATTCAGGAAACCACTTCTGCACATGCTATTTAAATCCCATTGAAGTCAAGGATCTTAAGTAGGGGTTTAAAATTAAGCACATGCTTAAGTACTTTCCTGAAAGGGACCAAAGGCTTTCTTATTCTATCAAAAAGTCATCAGTCAAGTCTTCAGCGCATCAGCCAGCCACACAGGAAAATGAGGCTATTTACTTATGATGGGATCTCACTCAGTGTTTGAAAGAGATGGGGTTAAAACACTGCCCTAAAAGCCAGATGCCATGACAAAAACAGTGGGATTGTAATGGAATAGTCTGACATGACTCTCAGGCTGCCTGCTGCTGATCAGCAGGAACAGGTACACCAATGAGGTCAGAATGGAGGAATGTGAAAAAACACCTCTTCTTCCAAGGGTGACTATAACTAGAAACAGGAAGTGCATATGAGTGAGTGCATGGAAGAGAAGAAATGAATATTCCTTGTGCTCTTTGGGGCTGAGGCTGAGGGAAAACCTCTCTGCAAACCTCTGGGCTGAAGCCTGTGACACTTTGTTGGAGTGTCCAGAACTGAGAGTCATATTGTTAGCACCTGCCTCAGCAAGAGGAAGATTTGCTTGTGTTTAACTGAATGTCAGCTCCCTGCCACCACCAGTCTGTTCGCCACCAGAACAATCTCCCCAGGGCTTCGCCATCCTTCAGACTGCCTTGTGGGTAACAGTAGCTGCACCCCAGACTCCAAACCTCTCTGAAAGCATTCCTCTTAGTATCCAGCCCCTGTCTCTGGACACTCACAGGAATTACCAAGTTTGCTGTCCCCAATGGAACATGTACACACAGCTTGACAGGTACAACTCAGGATCAGGTCCTTTGTAACATCACAGCACTGAGACATAGTTATAGTGAAAACCATCCAAAGTTTATTATCACAGATCAAGATTAAAGAGACACTCGGTGAGGATAGTGATGGAAACAGGAATGGTTACATAGAAAACACAAAGAATAAACAGGCTTCTTAGAATCGATACTTAACTTTAATGGGCTAAAATCCTTGTCTAAAGCAGTTCCTTACCTAAAGCAAGCTCCCAGCATTACCAGCCAATGTGTCTAGAATCCCCTATTCATGGATGTAAAAGCATTGTCCCTTTTACTCCTTCAGTGATGGACAAAGATGTGTCCTTTTTTCCTTCCTCTATTCCCAAAGTTCATTATTTTGTCCCCAGAGTCAGAATAATCCACTCTAGTTTACGCTCCAATGTTTTCCCATCCTCCGGTCTGCAGATTTGGCTTCCGTTGTGCTGACTTACAGGTCTTTATTTACATAGCTGACACCGAGACAAGTGAATTAACTTCCTTTGCCTGGCTCAACCTGTTTCTGAGCCATGCCTCGATGTAGACATGTTCAGTACATATACACAACTGCTTAAAATCATCTGTATGCACCTCATAGAATGACTATGAGGATCAGTGTGATCCTGCCTTTCATTTAATATCTCACACAACATTCTCTGTGGATCAGTTCTAACAGGTCTAACAGCTCTGAAGTTCATATGAACAATGGTGAATGATTAACGATGGTTGCTTCAAGTGGTGGACCAACTGACCCGCTCACTGCATCCTGCTTCTCCAGTACTTGGCTAGATGAGTCTGCATAACTTGCCCCTCTCCCATGCCCACATACACACAGATGTCAAATCCAGTGTAAGAATTAACCTGTCCACCTCACTTCCCACAGAATAGGAGACTTCTTATTGGCCTGTATCTGCCATGCAGTTGCCCTTCAGAGTCCCCTGGGGCTGAGAAATTCCCTAGAAAGCCCATTATTTGGTGGAGAAAGGTTGGTCCCCACAGTAAATGATCGATCTGGGGGATACTGTGTGTTTACAATGGAAAGGGCTTGAAATATTTGTTTTAATGAAATCTTAGATCTTGTCAGACAGAAGATATATAAATGTCTGAGCAAAAATATCTTTACAGAGAAGATCAATCTCCTATGAAAGGAACTCACCTGAACAAAAAACGCCAAAATACAGCAGTTAGATTAACTGTCCCGCCATCCTGGATAAGCCCAAGAACTCCTGAGAAGTATTTGAGCCACCATCTGAGCTGTTTTTCTCTCCTGGCTGATGAAAGACAACAAAGAACAATTGTGCCCACTGCTAAGGGGGAAAATCCTTGCTGCTTCAAGGAATCAACCTGGCCAGCTTTGATTATGTACTCCGAAAAGCAAACATTTGATGCAGAAAACTTCAGCTATTGCCCCATTTCCAGTCTCCCATTCCTAGACACAATCTTTGACAGTACGACAAGTGGCTCCAACAATATGCAGCATATGCTGACATCATGCGCAGAGATGACCCTAACGGATGACCTCCTTGTTGCAAGAAACAGGGCCATCCCTTGATGCTGGCATTACTCAACCTCTTCTTCAGCTTGCGGAGTTGTTGACCCCAAATGATATAACTGAGAAGGCTACATTTGTGCTTGGCCCCACACAGGCAGGCAAAGAGGAAAAAGTCCTTTCCCTCTTCGGGCTGTTCTGTCTTGGTGAACATTAGGGATTGAGTGAAGGACTTCCTGGACCAGGAGCATGCGTCTATACAGTTTGAGCTAAACTCTGTAACTCAGAGCTGTAAGAGACTCACATTCTCTGAGGATGGGGCAGGATGATGGACATGTGTAAGCCACTGATCAGTGTGTGTTACACACATGCAAGAGGGCACAATGTGCCCTTTAATGGGGAGCTGTTGTGCCATCCTGTATCCTTCAGGCTGAGCAGTGTAACACATTCCATCTTCAGCTGCTATTTTTCCACAATCACTGTTTTCTCTCCTCACAGTTTTAATAACTCAAGGTAGGATTTTTTTTATTTTTTATTTTTTTTGCATTTGTGGGGGATTTGTTGTAGAACATGAACCAGCATCTTTCTGAAAGGTCAGAGGTCAACCAAATTAGACTAAATGGCTGACATGGTTGAATAGCGATGTGGCTGAACTGCCATGGGTCCATTTGTTTGGCCGAGCCTGTAAGAGGAGCCCCAGGAACCTCAGCAGAATCCAAGCGCGCTATAATTCATAACCACAAGGGGCAAAGTAGCAAACCTTGTTTATTCCATTTGTGTAACCCAATGGTATTAACACTGAAACTTTATAAACAAGAAATATTGAACTCTCCAGTCCATGCAACTCTGCTGGGATAACCCCTGAATGGATTTCTCAGGGTAGACAATACATCAAGCTCCTTAATTTGCTTGTGAGCTGCAAAATGTGCGAGTTTTAACAATGGCTGTTTTCTCTCATTGTTAGAGACAAACCACTCACTGCTCCTGCTCCTACTCTGGATTTGGTTTTGGTTAGTTTCTCATTAG
This sequence comes from Dermatemys mawii, assembly GCA_007922305.1. Classification (NCBI taxonomy): domain Eukaryota; kingdom Metazoa; phylum Chordata; order Testudines; family Dermatemydidae; genus Dermatemys; species Dermatemys mawii. The sequence goes on from ML677340.1 coordinate 7,898,095, forward strand.
AATCGGGACTCGTCTATTGTGGCAGAATTACATATCAGTGGGGATTTCAGAAATGGTGGGATGTTTATAGATATGATGTAAGGAACTTCATTCTGCACTCCTTATTTGGGCAAAACTCCTCCTGACTCTTCAGCTGTTGTAAACTGGCTTTGCTCCAATGGAATGAGTGGAGCTTCACTGGTTTACACCAACTGAGGAACTGGTCCAGGGAGTTTTTCCAGAATATGTCACCAATTTATTTTCAATATTAAAAACAGCAGTAACTTAGCACTTACAGAGACAGACAGTCCTTTGTATGACCTGATAGAAGGCCATTTGCTGCCAGACTTCTTCCTATCCTCAGGGCCAGATTCTGCACATATATAATCTGGAACTGACAGGACACAGACTAAACCACATTTGCTTATTTTGTCCTACAAACACTTACCACCAGCCATTGTGCTTGGTAAGGTGAAGTCAATGGGCCTAGTCACAGCAGTGTGCATTTGCAGGATTGGGCTTTTCAGATGTGATCTCCTTGAAATGGGATCCTTGTCTCTCTAACTCTGATGCTGTTCATGCTGGGTTTTTTACAAGTAGTAATCCAGAATAATCATCTGCAGACAGAGGGTGGAAGATGGTGTTCTCAGCAGTCCATTCAGGCTGCAGTATATACCTCAGGGCTTGTGCAGGTAGAATGAACTCTCTAACTTGGATGTGGCATAAGCAAGCCTGCCTCTTGCCTCACAGTTCTAATTCCAGCTGGAGCATTTTAGCAAAGGATCAGTTGTTAATTCTCTTATTCCAACTCAGACGATCCCTTCTTGTGCCAGTTCCCTTGATAGCTCTTTTACCCTCCATCTTTCTACAGGATCCCTCAGGTTCGGAATAATCTTTTCAGACTCCCACGATAGATGCTTTATATTTCTCCCACCACAGGAAGGGATGTTTAGCTGGGGAGTCAGACTGGCTGTAAGTCCTCTCACATTCTCTAGTCCTTTTGTAGAGTTCTTTAGAGACTCTCTAAAGCACCAATTTCACTGGGCAGGGGTCCACTCACACAGATGTCACTTGAGGCTTACTTAATCTTGTTATACAAACTTTTAATCAGATGGAGCTGGAGAATTCCAGTTTTATCCCATTTAGGGGGCATTTTTAAAACTTTTTAAACCTATAGTTACAATTTTCTAAAAGCAAAGGAAATTTATCCTATAGTGCTCTCTGATGACAAGGGGAGGTGCCCATAGGGATTGGTCTTCCAAATCCTTCCCAATAATTCTTATTAAATTTTGAATTTATATAAAGCCAAAGTTTTCTAAATCAATTTGCAAACTATGTGCACAGTGAGAGATGTGAATGTCCTTGGAAGATCAGGAAAAGATTAGGTACAAATGTCTTTATTTTAAAAATGAAAAAAAGAGGGGCAAGATGCAAAAATAAACTATTGCTCAGTTTAAGGAAGTTATCTGTACATTTACAGCACAGACAAACACTAATATGTGGACGAAAGTTTACTGCTAGCATTGGCTTTGTTTATAAGTCTTGTGGCAGAGCTCCAACCTTGTCCCCGTGGGTCCCGCGCTTCTTGGTGGTTTATACTACGTGGAGGCTCACTGCGACCCTCCACATAGCCTTTCTCTTTCTAGGGCAGGGTTACAGTCTACTGAGCCCTTTTCATCATAAGCCAGCAAGGAGGTTGGTGAGAGAACTCCCACAGCCTCTGTTGTCCCTCTGGGCTTATTTCAAGACAGTATAGCCTCCTGTCCTGCTAGGGCCTGCCTTCCCCTTCCAGGAAATGTTTCAGTAGTGGCAGGTTGGGAGCGGGGGGAACCCAGGCCTGCCCTCTACTCCGGGTTCCAGCCCAGGGACCCTAATGGTAGCAGCTGTTGGCAGCCAACCTTTCACTGCCAGAGTTGCTACATTTCCCTTGGCCATTTCCCCACAGCTCTCCCACTTCTCCCTTCTTCACCCTTACCTCAGGGCTCCCTTACCAATGGCTTGAGGGTGTCTTCATTATCCAACCCTTCAGTCTCACTTCCTCTCCTCTGGCTCCCTGACTCTCCTCAGCCTGACTGGAGTGAGCCCTTCTGTAGTATCAGAAAGGCCTTAATTAGAGTTAGGTGTTCACATTACCTTAATGGCCTCACCTGACTCTTTTCAGGTTAATTGGAGTCAGGTATTCTCATTAGCCGGGAGCAACCCCTGCTCTGGTCAGTCAAGGAACAGAAAACTGTTAATTCAGTGGCCAGTATATCTGCTTTCTGCTACTCTTCTGCTACTGTGCCCAACTGGCCTGGGTCTATCACAGTCTCTATTTCTTTTAGCAGTACCTATATCTAATAAGAAACTTCTTGGGCTATTCATATGAACCCTCCTCATCAGAGAAACTATCCATAATTCACAACTGTAAGCACTTAAAACCACCTTCTCCATGCAAAATAACCCAAATGAACATACAGATGATGCCACAAACAGGCCAAGTATCTCAGGAGCTCCATTTAATACTGTTACAGCAGGTTTCACTAGTGGTGCGATGTTACAGATAGTCTTCCAAGTTCATTTTCTGAGCGTTCAAACAAGGGAAAACATGTAGGGACATGCCGTGCTGATGTTAGTCTGGATTGTGGAAAATTGTGATATAGGCCTAGCTTGACTTGAATAATTGGACATGGGTGAGGCCTCATTTCTTGGGAGACAGGATTAGGGAGGTAAATGGATCAGCAGGCTGGAAACAGAATGACTATACTAGCTAAAATAAGGGAGAATACCTGAGGCAATCATTTACAATGGATAAGATACCAGTGGATAAGATAAACTTGAAACATAAAATGAGTTAAAGAATAAGTCATACATGGACAGTGTGTGGACAGAGCATATTGTACAGAGATTGGTTCCTGCAAAGTGACCAAGTCAGTCTCGAAATATGTGATGCAATGTATAGTAAATGCAGTGTAATTTGTAAATTTATGTCGGGGTAGGCAACCTATGACACGCGTGCCGAAGGCGGCACGTGAGCTGATTTTCAGTGACACTCACACTGCCCTGGTCCTGGCCACCAGTCTGGGGTGGGGGGGCTCTGCATTCTAATTTAATTTTAAATGAAGCTTCTTAAACATTTTAAAAACCTTATTTACTTTACATATAATAATAGTTTAGTTATATATTAAAGACTTATAGAAAGAGACCTTCTAAAAACATTAAAATGTATTACCGGCAGGTAAAACCTTAAATTAGAGTGAATAAATGAAGACTCGGCACAGCACTTCTGAAAGGTTGCCGACCCCTGAAAAGGAAGAGGTTTTGCCATGTAACTCTGGATGTGTGGTATGCCCTGTATCCACCCTTCTCTTGAGTCTGATCAACTCAAATGTAGTTTGAATGTATGCCAATAAAGAAACCTCAGTGACAAGTAGGAAAGTGAGCTGAACTCTTGGGAACTGATTGAATAAGGTCTCAGAAGCTACTCCAACCTGTGGGAGAAGCGGTCTCTGTGTAGAGGGAGCTATGCAGGCAGCAGGAGAGTTTTCTGTTGGCTTTGATCTTGAGTCGAGTCAGTTCTTGAGGCAGAGTTGCTCCTAGGAACTGGACATTATTGGTGACATGAGCTCCTTCCTGCATGCTGACTGATCACCTCTTTTGTAAGACTGGTGTACAGGTGTAAATAAAACAAATTACACTTTGAATATACCCTGATTCTGAATCAGGAATTTCTCCCCCACTGGGAAGCTGACCTGAAAGGTTGTGGTGCTGGTGTCAGAATGGGCCAACCACACAAAAAAATCCCTTATTAAAACCACATTCTTTAAACTGATCACTCACAAACAAAGACATGTCTAGCAAAGAGGCAACTTACTACTCAACTACATTTCCCAGCAGACCCTGGGACCAAAGGGCAAAGTTCAAACTACCTTCCCAGTTATAAAAAGCTCCAGCTGGAGGCCATACTTCCACACTAGTGTGTTTCCAACAGTGAAAAATAGGACACCCATGGTAAATAGTAGCTTTCCATCTTCCATAGTGTTTCATAAGCAAACACTTTACAATTCACAAAAGAATAATATGTAGTTCAATATATTGAATACCATCTCTCTCTAGGTTGCATAATTGAATATTAACTCTAAAATCAGCCTCTTTAATTATAATTTTAGCTTTTATGGCAGGGAAAGCTTTTTGTTTTTTAGTTTAACATTTGCTTGAACTGAGCTGCAATGATTGTGAGGACTCTACAAATCACAGCTGTGTTTGGATATTATCTTTTCTGAGAAGCTTTGCATCATTTCTGCTGAGTTAACTAATGAAGTGTAATTTTCTCTGTATGTAATTTTGTATAATCTGATAATAATGCATATTTTTTAATAGGCACATTCAGTAGGTTTTGGAGTGTGGTGTTAGTTTGAAAAGAACTTCCTGGTCTGCTGTGAATTAGTGTGCGTGGCTGCGACATGTGACTGAGGATTGTTGTAGCTGAAGGCTCACAAAACACTTTTCTAAAGCATAGAGTTCAAGTGAGTTAGTGTCAGCTGGGAATAGAGCACAGAGCTACAGATTCCCAGTTCCTCTGCTCTGCCCATCAGAATGCTGGATCTTGGCTTGCTGTGAAGTGTAAGGAAATGGTTAGCTTGCTTGAAGTTGGGAAACAGAATGTGGTTCAAGATCTTAGGTCTCTTTCCTGACATCCACATCCATCCTAAGAGTTTATTTATACCACACTAAAAATTAAAAGGCTTGTTTTCATGCCCCCAACTCCAAGGCTCCATTAGGGGCAGTGATAATTTGCTTAAAGCCTCCTCCCTGCTTTCAATTTTTCTTCCCTTTCTGTTAGATCCCCGCTTGCTTCCTTACTAGCCACAGAAGCATTGATAGGACTCTCCCCATCAGCAGCACTGCTCCGTGATGGAGAGGAAGAATTTCTATTGGACAGCCCTTGCCAGACTAAAGAGCAAGAAGCCAGAGCAGAGGAGTCTTTCACATGACAGCCTAGAGTAGTATCCCTAAGCCAGTCTGCTGATCCATATGCTCCATATGTATATGTATATGGATCAGCATATACATGCATATATACATATATATGCATGTATATGCTGATCCATATACATGCAGGACTGTATATGCTCACCATCTAGTCTTGTTCTCTTGGTAAAAGGCCCTTTTCTTGCTGCTTATTTTTTCTATAATCATTATGTATTATCTTTATTATGGTAGGGCCTAAAGGTCCATGAAGACTGGGGCCCCATTGTGCTAAGCTGTACAAACACAGAATAAGAGATGATCCTTGTCACAAAGAACTTACAATGTAAATAACTATAACCACAGATTATCTGGCTAGCAGTGCAGCAGGTTGTGTGACTGTGATGGGGCTTAACCCCCATCACCTGCAAGGCAAGGGAAAGAATCCAATTTGTCATGCTCTGCACCTGGTGTGGGCAGGGGAAGAGTAACTAATTGCCTCCTGGCCAGAGGGGGTGATGCTAGGCCTTATAAATAGATTGAGGAAGCTCCGCTGTAGATGAGATTGGTCCCTCTCATGGAGAAAAGACCTGGGATTGGGCTTGATGGACAACAAGAGAGGAAGAACACTAGGAGCAGGTTAGGCTCTTGCAGGGCAAGCCCTGAAGTAACTACATGGGAAATGAGAGGAGTGGGAGGCCTACTGATGTGAAGGCTTGTTTGGACTTTTATTCAGACTTGTTCCTGCTCCCCTGGAGGGGGTTTGGACTTTTATGTGACCTGGCCAGAGGGTGAAGCTACAGAGTTGAGAGAGGATGGAAGTCTGAGAGAGAGCCCAACAGGGGGTGCTGGAGATGAGGGGGTGTCCAAGTTGAGGGGGTGCCCTAGAAGTGAGTACGTGAGCTTACAGTGGCCTTTGCCTGTGTTACCAGTCTCATGGAACAAATGTGTTTCCTTTGTTGAAAATCTGGGTTTTATCAGTAGCTTTTATTTGTAATCAAAAAGTGGGTAGGAAAGGGGAAGAGAGGGTGGTATCCCTAATCCTGAAGAGGGAAATGAGTTTGTCTCATGAATGGCCAAGCCATGAATAAGTTATTTATATTTCACCATTAGTATTTCCATAAAGTTGTTATTCCACTGCAGCACATTACATATCCTATATACACCACATTGGTTTGGAGAGGGAAACTGTTATAATAAATGTTCAGGTTTTAGGCAAGCTGTGTTAGTTTAAGTTGGAGCCGTTTTAACTCGCTGTGTAGTTCAGCAGCGCTATGATGTCAATTTAAAACTGTTTTTAGTGCTGTCATCTGGAGGGTTCTTAAAAGTAAATGACATGTTCATTGCTACGTTGTTAGAGTTGGAACTGTTGTGACAGCTGTAGTTAAGGTTGCCCGAGACTTTGTGTTATAAAACTCTCTTTTCAGTTCTGTATAGCTTTGTGAAACTTCCACCTTTAGGGCTGAAATTTTCCATACCTAGCCTTTGCCCAAAGGTGAGTTTACATGGAAAGTTTGAGCAAAAATAGTTCTGTTGTTTCTGAGAAGGAAGAGAGAAAGCGAAACTCCTGGTTGTCTGTTAATGTACAGTAAATACTGCTATCCAGGCATTCTTGGTCAATGGTGCTTGGCTCTGAAATTTGCTCTTTCCTTGCCAGTGGAGCAAAGACTAAATTTGATGACCTTCCGTGCTGGAAGGTGAATTTTCCCTCTCTTACCTAGGGGAGGGAGACTATTGAGCAGAGTTTGGGAGATGACTGGGAAGTTATTTGCTGGCTTTGAGCCAACTTGTAAATGTACAAAGCACAATGATATGTGCCTAGAGAGTGCTTGTAAAAGAAACACCCACTAGAAAGTATGCATGAGGCTAAGATGTGAAAATGGATGCAGGGGAACACAGGTATGTCCATTGATAGTTATTCGTTCTCACAGTCTAATGCCACAACACTCTTTTTCTCACAACACTTGTCATTTTCAGGCTTTTGTAAACAGGATTTCTAAGAGCACAATCAATCAGAAATTGCTCCACTTTCTGAGCTCCCGCTCCTGGTTAACTTGTTATCTGTGCCAGAACTTATATTGTCTGAGGGAAAAGTGCCATGGGGAGTGTTCAATTTAATTGGTGGAAAGGATGTAAATCCCTAAAAGGACCGCGAGTTAAAGAAGTGGATTTCTGTCAGGTGGATAAAAGTTGGGGAGAGCCTACAGAATATCACTAGCTTTCCTTTACAAATAAAAGTGACTATCCTATGAGCTCACACTATGCTCTGTTACCCTTTGAGTCAGGTCAGCCAGAGAATTTTGAAAGAAAAACACCCACAGTTTTCTCAAAACTATGGTTAAAGGGGAATGACTTCAAAAGAAAGTCACACTCTAAGGCAGGTCTGTCTGAAGTTGCAAGTCGTGTGTTTGTACTGTTCTTTTGGCATGTCAGAGAGTGCATAGAAGTGACAATTCTGCAATTCCAGACTAACACGGCTACCTCTCTGATTCAGAGAGTGCGTAGTTATTCCCAACCCGTACCTGCTGCTCAGTGAAATGTCACTTGTCATTTTAAAATAGTTTAAGGAAAATTCAGTGGCTACCTAGTTTAGAGTTTGCTCAGTAAAAGACCCCTATTGGCAATGCGTGCCAACTACCAGGCACTGTTGAACATACTACAGCGGAAGCATAGACAAAGACCAACTGTATTGATTCTTGTTTCAGCTGCACCTATTGCTAAATCTCATTGTCAGATATGTCTTTTTTTTATTTTAAATTAATAGTTATTTATTCATGTCTAGGTTCTTTAAAGCACTTTTAATTTGTAGATCTCAAAGTCTTTGCAAAGAAGATCTAGATCCCCATTTTCAGATGGGGAAACTGAGGCACAGAGAGACATGACATGCAAGGTCGGCCAGCAGCTGATTTGGGAATAAAACCCAGATCTCCTGAGTCTCTGTTCAGTGCATGTGGCTGTCTCTGGCTATGATGAGGCACTGAATCTTCTGTTTGCTTTACGGTCACTAATTCATTACCTGATCTGTCAAGATGCTAGAGAACTAGACTTTTCTGTGGGAAGAATTGTAGCAACAGTGCACATTTCTCACCCATTTGCTCCCTCTTCCCCATGAACACCGGCTTCCCCACCCACAACAGATCTCAACCCTGACCTGTAGCAGCATCTGGGGTGAAGAGTAGCTCAGCTATCACCATCTCCTTTATTGTTGGTTTCTCAGTGGAAGCTACCAACAAAGACGACAAGTCATTCCAATTATGATGGTGGCTTCTCTGTGGTAAGCATCGGAACTGGACTGAGACCACCGACGTGTTTCACACAGGCTGGCAAAGAGCGCAGACGATGGAAATGACTTTCAATCCTGAACCTGCTGCCACTTGCCAAACTGCTTGGGAAAGCAGGTGTGAACTTAAACTTTCTGAAGTGCTCAAACTGAGACACTTGTACACGTTTGTGTTGATCTCTGCCCCTGGAAGCTTTGCGCTGCTTTTTATTCACAAGTTCTTGAAACAGATATTTGAAATGTGAATGATCTCTGGGTATGTTTGAAGCTTTCATGAACAAAAGGGATTTTTAAAGTGGCTTTTCCTGTTAACACAATATTATTTGTAACTAAGAGGCTGAGCCAAGAGTTATTGTGTGAAAGCATCTCTGCCAGGTAAGGTCCCATTTCAGCAGGGTGGCGCTGGATTGCGTTTCACTCCTAAATGTGCATTTCCAAATGTAGCAGTGTGCAAGTCCTGGAGGACTTAGTGTAACATCTCGTAAAGAAGTTAACATTGTTCGTGATAATGTACGGCCTTTGTTATAATTAGAGCGAGTCCTGGGAAGGTTCAGCTATTTCATTCGCTGACTGAAAAAAACAAAGTCTAAAGTTTCATTAGAATCAGATGTAATGCTTGTGTTCCAAGATCAGTTGGAAACTAATAGGAATAAAATAAGTCAAAATATCCCAGCTGAGGCTGAACTGTGCTAATCATACTGTGCATCAAGCTGCAGTGATTTGATATTAAACTATATCCTGTGACAACCCCAGCCTCTCATTGTAGTCCCCAGAAGGTCTTGGGGGAGGTAAGGGAATGTTGTATCTACTTTGCTAGTGAGACAATAGCATATGAGGCTCTTTGTGCCAACCAGGTACCCAGTTGAGCAGCTACTTTGGGTTTAATAGATGATGACAGAACTCAAGTTCATCTCCCTGCTGCCATGACAGGCTTTCTGAACATTGACCAGTGCAGTCACAGTAACTCTCTGATATTAAATGAGTGCATGCACTTGTCCCCTTTTCTCCTCCCAGTCACCAGCATGACCCCCATGAAGCCCAGCCAACGAAGCACGCAAGAAATACATTGTTGGTCAATATACTCAGAATGGATGTTGAAAAGTACAGTGCTTAGCAGCAGCTCCTGATGCCAGAGAAAATAAGAGGTGGAACTTTAGTTCCTAGTACCCCAGGAAAGAATGATAACTCAAAGGAAACAGGGCTCGATGTTGAACTGGCTTTACCCCTTCCTGGAAAAAGGGCCATATGCTATTTACACTGGGAGCAAGTGAAAAGAGTGCGTCGCTGAAGTGGCTGTGAGGAACTCTTCCAAACTGGATTTCTGTGCCATCAGTTTCCACTTAACTGAGGCAAGAAATGTGGTTCGGAGTTGAGCCAAACAAACAAACAAAGTAAACAGATAATTTTTAACAGGGCTTTACACATAACAGGAGAGACGACTCCTCTCTCTCCTTAGGCCAGCCATTATCTGCCTAGCTAACTTCCCTTCTCCTCCTCCCATTGCTGATAGCTTGGCTTCTGCCAGCAGCTCTCAAACTTGGGGGTAATTACCAGTGGTAGCTATGGTCCCCTGACCAAGAGCACCCACGGAGGGTTTGAAATGAGAGACGGCCAGAAGGTGAGATTGCTTCCTCCTCTGGCTGGTATTATCTCACCTCCTGCTTCCTCCCCACCCAGCAACCTTCTTGGCCCACTTACACAACCCAGGAATCCCCTGTCCGAACTCTCCATCCAGCACTTAGCACTTTGGATGGGTCGGCCCTGAGATGCTGTTTCTCCATGTGACTTCACCACCACCCCACGATCCTTTTAAACCATAGCAAGAAACTGTGCCTGGGCTTGCAACGGTGGGAGAATAAATGTTTGGGACCCGGTTGTATGACTGTGTGCTTACAAATTCAGGACAGGTCACTGCTGCTATTGGCAAGGAACCTTTGCGGTAACTGTGATGTAGAGGAATATTGGAAATGTACCCTGAGGTCTCCTTACAAATCGTTAATGTGACCAGATGCCTCAGAGATAGTGACTGTACTGGCTCAACAACTCGCTCCATTCTACCGCTTCATGGAGAACTGAGAACCTGCCCCAATCACCTTGATGGTCTAAGGGACAAATCATTGCCTTGAAGCCTCCATTGCTCCGGCCTGGCTGTGCTCTAGGGCTGGAGCAAGGATATTTTGCACTCTAGGTAAAACTTCCATCTTGCGCCCTTCCCCCCCCCGGAGCATCTCTTATTATAAACTTTGAAAAATACACCCTTTTTAGTCATGTATACTTCCTTCCTTCATTCTTTTGTATCCGAATCGACTACATTTTATTCTACCTTTAGAATATCCAATTATTGTTATTAATAAAATTAGAATGGCGGATACTCCGTCATACAACAACTGACAATATAAATATGACAAATTTCAACAACCTACACACATATTTGCACATAAACATGCACACTCAAATACTTAACATACACACACACAATTGAGACAAAGTCTTAGTGAAATGATGCAGCAGCACTTGCTAGAGTCTTAGATGTGAAACAACTCAACAAAATTAGTTCGCCTCAGTCGACAACCTCTGAAAATTAGTAAACTTAGCATTATAAACAACCTGTCAGAATGGGTAACAGCTATGTGTGACGAGAAAAATGATGTCATTGTCACTTTGTACCGTAGTGAAGCAGTACGCTTGTGCCTGCAACACAGAGCTGGTGTAGGCTATAGCTGTAATGTATGAGAAAACGACAAGTTAAAATGCGCGTTCAACAATGTTTCTCTTTATTCATTTGTTTTCCAACAATAGTCTTAAAAAAAAAAAAGGTTGGGGCACCGCTTTTTGGCACCCCCAAATCTTGGCGCCCTAGGCAGCCGCCTAGTTTGCCTAGTGGTTACACCAGCCCTGCTGTGCTCAGCACACACAGACACTTACTCAGATCCTGAAGGGCAACTGGGCCCTGCCCTGGGGCAGCTCTATAGCGCTTGTGTGGCGGGGCCCAGAGAACAGGCTGCTCCAGCTCTGCTGCCCTCCCCAGTCCTCCCCCCGAGCACTGGGGACTGAATGTCAGTCCAAAGTACCAGAGGTGCACACGTAGTACTCTCCATTGTACCACTACAGACTGGGGTGCTTCTCATCTGATTGGCAGCCAGAGGATGATGTAAAGGTAACCTACGCAGCAGGGGGAAAACTGGGGCTTGTCCCTTTTCTTGATACTTTATGATGAGTACACAAGGTCTGGAAGAAGGTGTGTGTGTGGGGTGGTTTTTTAAGAAACAAACTGGAGGGAAGAGTTTCTGGTGGTTTTTGTTTTGTTTTTTGACACTAGCAATGCAGGTCTTATGTACCCTGGGAGATTCTATGATTGTGGAACTGCTGAAATAGCATCACAGGAGCCAGGAGTGAAAGTTGACCATTTGACAGGGGTCAAGGAAAGGATTTTTAACATGCTGTTTACAACTCATGATTTGTTTTCTGACACCTATTCAACTCCTATCACAGAGATGGTGATCTTGAAATCAAGGGGGCATTCTGCTAAAACCCAGTGACGTTAGAAATGAGGCATGAACCACAACATTCATGTCCAGCTTTTCAGCCTTTCTCCCTAAATCTCAGGGTGTTTGGAGTCATGCTCTGGTTTAGCTCCTTAGCGTCATTGGGGCCTTCACCTCTTTAGAGGGGTCAGCCTCCCCTGAGCAGAATAAATCATGGCGGCTGGTACAAATTCTGGTCCGTAGGTGTCACTAGCCTGTTATATGACCTATCTGATTCATATTGGAATAAAGGGAAAGATTCTCAGTGACTGCAATGGGCTTTGGAGCTGGGCAGCAGTACACAGTGGCACTGTCCCACACCTTAAGTCTTGAGCTTGGGTTTAATAGAGATCCTCTTTCTGCCACCTTTAGTCTTAACAAATAGTTGAAAAAGGAAATAGCTTTGGCCAAAAGGAGCTGACTGAAGCAGAGCAAGCTGTGTCTGAGTCTCCTCTCTACACTACACTCCATTTTGGGAGGGTGGCATGGCAGGTGTGAGGGTTTAAATGAAGAGATTACATAGGCAGCAGGTTGTGGGTATTTTCGATGGTTTATTCCTATAGCTGAGTCTAGGGTTAATGTAACATGTTGCTGGGGAACCCAGAACTTTGAGCCACTCTCTTACCCCTCTACCTCAGCAAGAGTGATTTTTGATGGTGATTAGTCTGCATGTCAGTTTCTTGTCACACCAGCCTGTCTTCCTCATCAGCAAACTCCTCAAGGCTCTCCCAACCCAAACCTCACCTAACAATCAGTGAACTTCAGCCCTAAGCTTCTCCGAGGTGTTTCTCTGCAATGCACAACTGCTGCCATGGTGCATTCACAGAAGATATTAAGTTAATGGTTCTCTTAAAGAGTCAGCGCATCACGTCTTATTGATTTAACTGGGAAAATACACCATCCCCTTCAAACACAGCACCAAAGAGGTTTATAGTGAAAGTAAAACAAGCTCCTTAACAAAAGAGCCTCGATTTAAGTGATACCAAGAGATAAAGATAGTTACAAGCAAAGAAAAGTGAAAATGCATCCAGAAGTCTGAAATTTAGGCCATGTCTACACTACAGACCTCTATTAGTATAACTACATTAATCAGGGTTGTGAAAAATCCATACCCTTGAGTGACGTAATTAAACTGACCTACCCAGCTTTGGAGACTGTGCTATGTTGATAGCTACCACCTCTTGTGGAGCTCGACTAACTACACTGGCAGAAGAAGCTCTCCTCTCAGTGTAGTAGCATCTTCACTAACATGTTACAGTGCAGCTGCTGTAGCAATATATGTGTATCTTGCCCATTGTTGGGACACATGTTTGGTATGTCTTCAGACTTACCAGCTTCTGAGAAGACATTTTCTTAAAGCACACATTAGCGGATCCTGGAGAGGATTCTGATGTGCTGTTGGAAGGCTGGACCTGTGACCAAAGCAATTCCCTATAGTGAGATAGGTGTGACTAGGAGAGAGGTTAGACAAGCGCTGGGATTCTAGTGCCAAAGAAGTAGAATCTAATTAGTGTTTTGATCCTAGAACCCTTGCACAGAGAACACTGAAGAAATTACATTTAGTACAGTATTCAAACCTTAGTTGTGTCTCTGGTACCTATTCATCATATGAAATGATACTCGGCCCAGAACTGAATCATTAAAAGTCAGAGGATATGAAATGGAAAATAAGAAGCAGAAAACACGACTGTCTACCAAATGACTTGGCTGTAAAAACTGGGGTGAACGTGTTGAGGTTTAAAATTATCAAAGCTCTCTTTGCAATATTTGCAGCACTTTGTCAGCCACAAGTATGCTTCCCCACATAAGACAGTAACTGTGCTTCTTTGTGGCGATATCATTAAATGCAGCAGAAGGGAGGGTGTTGCTAAAAGAATATCAAAGCGTTGAACACAAACTAATGTTTTCTTTTTAATTCAGGAGATTCCTTCTGGTGTGTTTGTTTTTTTTAAATGCTAGAATCTACTCTACACATCCACACTAAAACTAAGATACTAAGCCTTTTCTTGCCATGAAATTTGGTCTGTTCTCTCATTACTCTCACTCCCTCCTGCAAAACGTGTATATGGGGCCATTGACAAGGGCAGCAGGGAGGAGCGGGTTGGAACATTTTCAATGTGCTGCTGGCACCCAGCATTCTATCTCCACTTTGTCTGTTCATGTTGGCTGAATCTCTTTCTCAAAGTCTGGCAGTGGCTGAACCATGGGTGTGAGCTAGCTCAGGGCAGGGAGCACTGGGGTGATGATCACAGGCTGAAGAAAACAACCAATGGCCTAGGCAAAGACTACCACCATTGTATCTCTAATTGCAGTAGCAAGTATAGAATGATGAGTGGGTCTGGAGAAAGGAGTTGAGGTTTCAGAGGGGACCTAGCTTGCTTTGACACCTGAAATTCAAGAATGCAAGCTTGTGGCTGAACTGATAGGGACAAACACACATAACACTGTGTACGCTTAGCATTTAACTCTGGCCTTTGTGGACGATCATCAAAATCTTTCCTACAACACTGCCTGCCCCTGTATCGCTAATCGAAACAAAAGAGGAAATGCTGGTAGAAATGCTTGAGTCCTTTCTACACTAGTGGACTGCACTGTGGGGTGAGACGTCGTCAACAATGCTCCTTTACATAATGCTCCTGACCACGGTTCTGTGTATTCATGGCCTCTCTGCCCCCAGATACTATCTATCTCACCTGAGCTATGTAGGTATTTCCTATGCAAAAAGCCTATCAAAGAGTCCAATAAAGTACCAAGGTTCTGCCTCTACTTTATCTCCAGGATCCAGGCTACCATTCACCAGCATGTTTGAGCCTCTTTCCTCTACAAATGACTTATCTTATTAATGCTGAAAATATGTGGCTGCTTTACATATAGATCCATGCATAGTTCCAACCCAATTCTACAGTGAGCTACCTCACTGGAGGGGAACCACTTGGGCTGGCCATTTTCCATTTTTTTTTTAATGGCAGTGGTGTTGGCAACTCTCATCTGGAATATTTTAGGGGCGGATTAATCACTTCCCAGTTGTGCTGAACCTGAAACAAGACTTTCTGACTGAAAGGCACATAATTTAATTTTTCTGTGGCTGGGTATTAAAACCACCAAGGAATCATGCCATCCAGCGAGGATGTTTTAATTTGGTTTAAAAGCGGTTCAGTTTGGCACACGCTCCTGAGGTGGTGGGAACATTTATATAAAAATAATACACGTGGCCAGCCATTTTTTCTAAATCCCTGTTGCAGTGAGTGTGTTTTCATGTTGTATTGATTCTCCCTCAGTGTCTGTCTTGAGCTGAGAAAAGTGGAAGTGAGACAGTGACAGTCCTAGGCCTGTGTTTATGACATCATGGTTGCTTGCAAGTGAAACTCTCTTGATGTCACCTATTCAGTAATAGGATAAAAGAGACATTAAATGACTAGAGAAGTTACAGGTGGAAAAGAGTCTCCTTCCTAAAGCAGGATATAATACCTGTTGTCTCTGGAACTGAATTGGGAAAATTGTTCTTATTAAGAACTAAAATCAACTACACACACAAATAGAGGAAAGAAAAAATAGAGTCTGGTTGAGTCTAGGGCTGCACCCATGTAACTCTCCCCGCAGTAAGTTGAGAGAGAATAAAAAACTCTCACTACATCATTGGAACAACCTGGCACTGGGGGATCACTGATCCTGAAGCCAGGGTGCCAGCTCAGAGCTGGGTGCTGATTTACCCTCTTATAGTTATCATGCACTCCACAGTCTTTCCATAGGCCTCTAAGAGGGAGAATTACTCATTGCCAAAAGGCTAAGAAGCTTCTGAGTAGAGCTGACTGATAATTCCCAGCCAACAGCTGACGGGGTGGGACAGGATTTTCCAGCAAACAACTTTTTTTTAAAACCAAAAATTTTGGATTCAGTTAAATTTGTTTTTTGGGAGGGAAAAGTTTGGTTAATTTTTGTTTTTGTTCTTATCCAAAAGGTGTGTTTCTAACCTAAAACCAAACATTTTTCAGTTAGAAAGGATTTCAGGTTTTCATTTTAAAAAAAGTAAAATGTCAGTCAAAATCATGAAAAATATTTAACATTTTCTGACTTGCTCTACTTCTATGTGCACTGAAGAAGCAAGTCTTTGTTTCAGCACAAGTATTCTCGATAACTAGGTGTGATAAGGGAAACAAGACATAGGTAAATAGTTTTGTCAGTTTGAGAGGTTACCTCTTCACGAAAGTGCATCTTTCAACTCTGAATTTAAAGATGACTCCAGTGAACACTTTGACATAACTCGACTCCTGCTCTAAAATCCTAGTAACTCAATTTCTGTTTCTTAGAAAAATTGCTGACATCTGGTTTTAAGCATTAGTATCTTTAACAATGTAGGATTCTGACTCAACATTGGTGTCATGTTAAAGGATTTGTGCTGAGCTTAAAGTGTAGTTTCAAGTGGTTGCACAAGTATTGGCATTTAACCCCCGCATTTTCCAGAGGACCAGCCAAATATGTGCTTAGAGGGATAACTGGTTATAGTCATATAAATGGCTCTCTCTTTCTACTCTTCTGTTGTGGCGGGTTGCCTTCTGTTACTGACTACTCCATTAGACATGTTCACATTGACATATCATTTTAAAATTGAATATTTGAAATAATTTGCTTCCCTGTCTTATCCTGTGCTGGAATCCAGATGCCAGGACTTGGTGGGGCTCACTTTTATTCCCACAAGAGGAATCAAGTGACTAGTGATTTTGTGTGCCTCATGTTTTAGAGATCTAACTTGAAATACCTTAAAAAGGCCTGGTTTTTTTAAAAGCTCTGAGCCCCTGCCCTCTGAAAATCAGACTCCTTTATGGCATCTCCAGCTGGAGGCCCAAAAATTGAAGCACCCCACAAATCACTAGTTACTTCCAAAAATTTAGATCTAGAGATTTTTCTTGGTCTAGGAAGACTCAGCTTTGACAGAGTTAATGGTAACTCTAGACCATCAGGCCTCTTAAATAAAGGTCTGGTGGCACCCCAAGTAGGCTTTCCAAGCATGAAAGGCCCAATCCTTGCTCTGGAGAGCTCACAGCTGAAAGAGGAACAAGGGAACAGACAAAAAGTATGGGGGAGGGGAGGGATGTGAACACAGTTGTGTTATCCTATATCCCACTTGTATACCAGTTACTCCTCAAGTATCACAACATCACTTAACTAATCTGTATGTAACTGATGTCACAGCAGCAATCCCTCTCTGGGAAAGGGAAAGGTTAGGGGCCTGGTGGATGAGCTCATACTCAAAACTATGTTCAGTGTCAAGCACAATTCTGGACTGTCCCTCCTAAATCCTGCTTTTTCAAGGACGAGAACAGTTTCTAACAATCCAACCCAATTTATGCTTCACGGGATCCTAAATCAAGATCCTCTCGTCTGTCTCCCAGGACATGACACTGGATTGTTCTCTACAGTGTTTTCTCAGTGTTTTCAGCCTGGTTTTAAGTGACTCAGTCATGGGGCTTCCACCAGGGCCCCTGAGGGATATTCCACAGAAGAAATTCCACAATATTATTCCACAGCTAATAATATTCATG
Source organism: Dermatemys mawii (assembly GCA_007922305.1). Lineage (NCBI taxonomy): Eukaryota > Metazoa > Chordata > Testudines > Dermatemydidae > Dermatemys > Dermatemys mawii. The sequence goes on from ML677340.1 coordinate 7,915,365, forward strand.
ATTATGAATTTTTTCCTGATATCCAGCCTAAATTCTACTCTGTACATTTTTTATCCTATTAAGACTAATTACAGTTTGCCCTCTTGGATGCTCCCCCCACCCCAATTCCTCTCCCATTTCCTTTAATGGTCAAGATCTACAGGAAAGAAAACCTAATGTTGCATCTCTAGAAACCATGATGAAGGGTTGTTTGTGCCTTGTTTAGAAAATGATGAGGCTTTTAAGGCTTGGCCAAACATCAGCATAGTGTTTGAGCAGGAGCTGGGGCTTGAGATTACTGACTGGAGTATGTACACTCTACACAGATTGACACTTTCTCTGTTAGCTTTCTCGGCGGCAGACTATAGAACACCACATAGGCACCTTTTATTTTTTCTGGGGCTGCATGATCAGTAGAGAGAGGTCCAACCCCAAACTCTAGATAGGAAGGAACGTGCTTTAAGGGAGTTCAAAAGTCTGAGTGCGCTTGGGTCCGTGTATTTATATTGAATGCATTCAAAGTGCTAAAAGGATTTACAGTCCTGTGTGCATAGTTCTGATGGTCACCCTCTGCCTCCTAGAGGTGACGTGGCAGCACTGAAAAAGACATGGGATGGCTACCGTGATGCGAGACTCAGTTAAAACTTGGAAACGCCTCTCACTGCACCTAAAGCATTGTCACTTAGCCCCACACCATCACGGAAGGCTGTGCTGACAGTTCTGGGTCCTAACGATCAAAACACAGTGACTTGTCCTGTATCTGAGCGTTCTCTAGTGCCTGTCACTGTAGTACCACCCAGCATACACCGGGCCAGGCACAGCCCCTGCTTCCCTGTGTGCCTAGGGACCCCTCTCTGAGATGCCCCTCATGGAGGGGAAGGGGTAAGGAAGAGAGGGAAGAATGATGTTGAGATGGCCCACCTACACTGGGGGATGAGATGAACTAAAAGCCTGTTAGCTGCAAATACCTCTGGGTATCTCCTGTTACAGTTCGTGATGTGATCCACCCTTAACACAGCTCAGGGAGTGGATTTATGTGTTAGGGACCATGTCTAGCAGGAGAAACCCGGAACTTGGGTCTTGGCAGCTCAGTGAAGGAGGAACTGATTTTTCCAGTGTTTCATTTAAAAATGTATTTGTGAATGTTAGGTTTATATTCCTGTGTTCTGTTAAGTTGAGAATTAGTTACCCCGTCATAAAGTACGATGTATTACAGACTCTGGCTCAGATGCTCAACTGGCGTATATTGTTATAGCTCCATAACAATTTATTTTAGTAACAACGGTCCCAACATGCTTAAAGCTAAGCACCTGAGTAGGCCGATCGACCAAAAAGTATTTAAAGTGAAGTATGTGCATTGATCAGGACCTACTCAGACCCAGTTTTCTGTCATTCTTAGGTCCTTGATTGGCCAAAGTTACCCTGATGTAGCCTGATCCTCTTCTGATTTAAAGATGTGTTTTGGGACCAAAAACATCCTTTTGTCACAATTCCTTTTTATTTGTTGGCTGTTTTTAGGTGGCTCTAGTATTCCAACTGTGTATAGATTTCTTCACTCTGGGAATTTGCAGCATTTTTGTAAAAACTCAATAATTTATTTCTCTTACTACTTGGTGCATAACTAACTTAGCCCTTAAATACCTTAATTTTCAGAATGATACATTTAAGGTCCTGATTCCTGCCCTTCTTCCCCCGACCCCAAAATATAAGAGCCATGTGGGTAGCTTCATGGAGCCTTCCTGACTTCAGCTTTACTGTGGGTTCCCATACATCTGAAATCAAATGTCATAATTTGGGCACCCAAAATTGGAAGCCATCTGTGACTGTTTTGGTCTTAACCTCTGGCTATTTCAGGTGCTGCTGAACTCTTAAAGGCATATGCACCCAAATGTAATTTTGTAAGACTGTAAACATTGTAGTGAATCCAATCAATAAATTTAAAAATCCATAATCAAATGAACTTATTTTGGACCTAAAATAAAATATTTTATATTTAAGGGGATGTGTCTGTCAGTGTCAAGTGTAAATACCTAGATTCACTAAAACAAGAAGGTTGAATCTGAGCAGCAGTATTTCGCCCTTTCAGCCTTCGGAGCAAGAGAACTTCAATCCAAGGCCATTTACTGGGGGTGGATCTTTAAGATGAGACCTTGAGACAGGAGGTCTTTTCTAGTCTACAGCTAAACGCAATTTTTTGGCCAAAACTTTTTTGGAGAAAAACACAGATCTGGTGACACCGCAACATTTTGCGAATTCACATCAGTTTGGCAGACTTGTTCCTTTAAAACAAAACCAAAAAAAAAAAAGCTCAAGAAAAAAATCAAAATGCGTTGAGGTTTCTTTGGGCTGAAAAAGCTTCTTCTCATTTTGAAATTTCCTTCTAATTATTTTTTTCACTATGTTAAAACAATGCTCATTGTTCAAAACAAAACTTTGTTTGAAAGCACTTTCTTTGATTCCATCTGGAACTTTTTCCAATTTTTTGACTTGCCAAAAAATTTACAAAAGACAATGTTTTCAGTTTGACCTGAAACTATTTTTAATTGTTTTCCCCCACAATTGCCAGAGGACTTAAAAAAACTTACCCAGGTTTTGTCCTGTCTCTTTAGCATGGAGGCTCTGTCCCTTCTTGTAAGAGTACATATTTAAGTGCCCTCGGTCACATATCCTTTGACATTAGGTGCCTGGTTTGCTACTGCTCCCTGGACAAGAAGTGACTGCTTTTCAAATGTGATATGTGCATAATCTAGAAATGAGGCTATAACACCATTTTTAATACACTCATCACCATGGTATCTGGGCACAAATATAGAAACTTTGTAAAAGTGCTTTGGAATAAAGAATGCAATAGACGAGCAAAGTTTTATTAGCACTGTTTTTATTAGTACCGTCTCACTGTTATTGTAGGTAGAATCCAAAGCCACAGAAGAGCATCATCCTATTCCTTAGCGAACCCTCTTCATTTAATCGTATTACAAAAGCAAACAGAACCAACATACATGTGGCTACCTGACCGGTGACTGATATGGTGACTGTGAAGAAATGAGAAAACATCTGTCCTGTGCTTTTCACGCCTCTAGCAGAAATACAGTCACTCACCAAGTTCCTTGTGCCTTGGGCCCTCAGGGAGATCAGTGTGGTCACTTCCCAAGTTTTCCAGCTCAGACACATCTGCTTCGAGAGTGACAAATTAAAGTATCTTAATTGAGCGGAGCCCACTGCCGCCAGCCCACATGGCCTGCATGTAAAGCTGTGGTATTCTCAGGGTGTCAGCACATTCCTCACAGGGCACAGGGACAGCACTGTTTTAGAACTGACACAAGGAGGAGTTTCAGAAGACTTCCAGGCAGCAAAGAGGCTGCAGGAAAAAGACAAACTTCTGTGGGTTTCTGGAAAGTTTTGAATTGCCCTCAGTGGTCCTCACAGTTCCCCAGTTGCAGCCTAGGGCGAATGGCAATGTCCCTCAGAGCTAAAGGATTGTGTTAGAGCCATTAGATGAGCACAAGGGCTACGGAAAACCCAAAAAAACCTTACATGAATTTCCCTGGTTGCGAGTCATGCAGCCTTCTTCTGGAGAATGCAGCCCACTGCAGAGAAACCAATTCAGTGATATTGAAAGGGCTGTAATGCCTCGAAAATGTCTCTTTCCTTTGCAGGAAACATGCTTAGCATCACATTAAATGGTCCTGACAGCTCACTGCAAGTTTTATGTGATTCACTGCCACATTGCAAAGCCCTCACTGGTGGCAGAGAATAGCTGCTTAGACACACTGTTGAATTCATTGTAGTTGATGCAAAGATTCTTTCTGAAGAAAAACATTCAAAGGCCTTCATCTTAAAATGGTTTTAGTTCCTTTATTCCCGTAAAAAGAGATGTTTGCTGAATTAATCCCCCCGCCTCCTCCATCAAATCCTCCTGAAGTGCTCCGCTGTGAAGTTTTTAGGATAAGAAGCTTGTGAAAAAGGGCTGTGGGTTGCCAGGTCAGTGGAAACTTAAGCAGACTGTCAAAACTCAACTTGTTTGACAGGTGAGCCAAAATATCTGCAGCTTGTGTAATGGCATGTGGTAGATTTTGGGTTTTTTATTAGTACTCAGGTAATTATTTGTTGCCGATCATTACATAGCTCCTTGAGGTAGAGAGAAAATTAGTTTTCTGTGATATAGAAAAGCTAGGGATTGTTGACTTCTGGTAACGGACAAAAAGTAATGAGAGTTGTAATGACCAGTTTACTGAGATAGAGGGACAGTATTCAGTGGACACAAATCAGTGTGTATTTCTTTAAATTGTAGTCATCACATTATTTTATGTTACGTGTGTGTGTGTGAGAGAGAGAGAGAGAGAGAGAGAGAGACTTTCAAACCCTGCGCCTACTAGATGGAATTTTGAACCTGCTCAAGTGCTTACCGTTTCCTTCTACTAGATTATCTAAACTGTAAACTCTTTGGGGACAGGGACCTTATCTTCATACTTTCCTTTAAACTAGTGGCTCTCAACCTTTCCAGACTACTGTACCCCTTTCAGGAGTCTGATATGTCTTGCGTACCCCAAGTTAAAATCTTACACAATCAGGCATTAAAAATACAAATGTGTCACAGCACACTATGACTGAAAAATTGGTTATTTTCTCATTTTTACCATATAATCATAAAATAAATCAACCAAATATAAATATTATACTTACATTTCAGTGTATAGTGTATATAGAGCAATATAGACAAGTCATTGTCTGTATGAAATTTTAGTTTGTTCTGACTTTGCTAATGGTTTCTATGTAGCCTGTTGTAAAACTAGCTAAATATCTAGATGAGCAGATGTACCCTGTGGAAGACCTCTGAGTACCCCCAGTGGTACTGGTACCCTTAGTTAGAACCACTGCTTCAAACTACCTAGCCTTCTGTTGATGCTTAACAAATAATGGTGATAATAATCATCCTTATTTAATGGCGCTGTTCATCTAGATTGCCAGTCCTGAAATGGTGCTTTTAGGGGTTAACAATGTTGAGTTACCTCCATCACTGCACATGTGATTTAAAGGACAAGATAAATGTAACTAACCATTTTCTACACTGAAAAGGGAGTGTGGGAATAGCTTTCACTGGACCAGCTTCTGTTGGTGAGCAAGACAAGCTTTTGAATTTATATAGAGCTTCTCTCTCTCACCAACAGAAGTTGGTCCAATAAAAGATATTACCTCCCCTGCCATGTCTCTCTAATATTCTCGGACCAATATATTTTCTAGATTGACTGTTTTTACAGCTATTGGACCAGATTCCAGTCCGTTACACATAGGAACCCATGAATTATAGCACAGCAGCTGAGGGCACAATTCAGTCTGTTTGGCTTGAACTGTTCTACCTTGATTTTCATTTTAGATTTTACCTTAGGATAGGTCTACACTAGAATGGCTACAGCAGCACATCTCTGGCACAACAGCTGTGCCACTGTCGTGTAGATGCTCCCTTCCATCAATGCAGGAGTTTTTTGCTAGACTGATAGAAGAATTTCTTTTCTGTTGACCTAATTGCATCTACAGTGTGGATTTAGTTGACCTAACTACATCATACAGGGCACATTTTTTCCCTCAGCCCTGAGTGATGTAGGTAGGATGAACTAAGTTTTAGGTGTGGAACAGACCTTAGAATCACAAGTAGAAAAATCAAAATAAGATGGCTAGTTGCAGATATAGGCCCCAATCCAGGAAAGCCCATAAGTAAATGGTAAATTTTAAACACGTACTTGAGTCCTGCCCTGAGCAAGCATTGAAGTAAGGGCTCAATTCTATAGCTGTGCTTAAGTGCTTTACTGACTCAGGGCCACAAGCCATAAACACTATCCTGGAATTGTTTGTGATCCTAGCCATGGCACAAAGGATCAAATTATTACAGAGGGATCAAGCCGTCGGGGAAAAATTGGGCAGAAAGTCCAAACCATGGTATGTTTGGCCCCTTGGATAACTGGAAATTAAGAAATCAAATTATACAATAGTGGGTGTCCTTCTGCTATTTCATGTAGTAATTTTTCCATGACCATATATCCCATACTTGACAGGACCAATTTCCCAAGTGGAACTAGAGTGCTGTCCATGCCATTAGGCAGCAGGTCCAGTGGCAAAGGGGAGAGAGTGGATCTGCTTTTCTTCATGGGTGAAGTATCAGAGGGGTAGCCGTGTTAGTCTGGATCTGCAAAAGCGACAAAGAGTCCTGTGGCACCTTATAGACTAACAGATGTATAAGCTTTCGTGGGTGAATACCCACTTTGTCGGATGCATGCAGTCGTGCATGGGTGAAATTTCATGGGTGAAATTTCTCCATGCCATGCAGTAGGTATTACGAAATGTCTTTGGTCTGTCTAGTTTGTTTGTTTGTTATTGGGGTCGGATGTTTATTGTAAAATGGTGTGATGCTTTCTTAGGGTACCTAGGACTGAGAGTAACCCTGTTACCCCCTGCCTCCAGCTAGAGGAAGAGATGCTTATGCTTAACTGCGTGTCAGCTCCCTGACATCACCAGAGCAATGCAAGCCCTCACTTTGCTTTCCAGGTTAATAATAGGTACACCCCAGTCCCTGAGCCTTTTTAAGGTGTTCCTGTGATATCCTGCCCCTGTCACTGGCTTTTCACAGAAATACCAGGTTTGCTATCACGAAGGGGACAGTGTACACACCAGCTTGTTTGAGCTGATCCTCAGTTGAATCATATATAACATCACAGCACTTAGATAGCTTTATAGTGAAAACAATTGTTTATTCTCAAAGATTAAGTGATAGTCAGTAAGGTTAATGATTGGAACAGATTGCATATAAAACAAAACCAATACATACTTTCTAGAGATTAAACTTAACTCTAACAGGCTAACTACCTCAATAAAAGCAGTCTAATCTCACCCAAAATCATCTTGTAGTGTTTTGGGATCTCATTTTCATGAATGTAATGGTACTGCTCAATTAATTCCTTGGGGGCAGGGTAAAGAGGTATCCTTTTGCCTTCTTGTGATATCCCCCAAATCTCATTGTTGGCCTCCAGAGTCAGGAGGACCCTCTGGGATTTATTCCCTGGAGTGCTGACTTCATGTTGATTTCATAACCTCATGTTGACTTCATAAGCAAATGGGGCTCACACTGTTTTGGCTAGCAATGCTCAATTTACATATGAACTGAGGCATCTACCTTATAGTAATTTAATCTACACCGCATTTCTCGAGTTTGCTTATGAGAATGTCATGTGAGATTGTGTCAAAAGACTTACTCAACTCAAGATACCTCACATCTACTGCTTTCCCCTAATCCACTAGGCCAGTAACCCTGTCAAAGAAAGAAATTAGGCTGGTTTGTCATGATTTGTTCTTGACAAATCTATGCTGGCTATTCCTTATAACTAAAGTTAAGATTTTTGTCATGATTAGTTATAGTAAAAGTCATGGACAGGTTATGAGCAATAAACCAAAATTCACAGAAACCTGCAACTTATCCCTGACTTTTACTAAAAATAACGGGGGAGGCAGGAAGGGATGACTGCTCCAATCCCTGCTGCAGCCACTGCCATGGGGGGCTGAAGCCAAAAGAAGTCAGGGCACTTCGCTAAAGTCATGGAATCCGTGACTAAATCGTTTCCTTACTTATAACCCTATTATGCTTCAGGGGCTTACAAATGGATTGTTTATTAATTCATTCCAGCAACTTTCCAGCTATTACAGTTAGGCTAATGGATCTATAACTCCCTGGCTCCCCTTGATCCCCCTTTTTAAGAAGGTACTATCTTTGCGCTTCTCAAGTCTTCTGGGACCTATCCCATCCTCTGGGAGTTCTCAAAGATAATTGCTGGTGGTTCCATGACTGTTTCTGATAGAGCCTTAAGTACCCTAGGATGAATTTCATCAGGCCTGCCCACTTGAATACATCTAGTATCTAAATATTTTTTAACTTGTTCTTTCTCTAATTTGGCTTTCATTCCTTCACCCTTGTCACTAATATTCATTGTGTTGAGTAACTGGTCACCATTAACCTCTTTAGTGATGTCTGAAGCAAAATAGACTCACCTTGGCTTTCTTCATGTCATCACTTATTAGCATTCCTCCACTAAGTAGAGGACCAACACTTTCCTTTGTCTCTCTCTTGCTCCTAATGTATTTAAGGAACCTCTTATTGCTTTTTATATCCTTTGCTAGGTGTAACTCATTTTATGCCTTAGTCTTTCTGGTTTTGTTCCTACATGTTTGTGTTATTCCTTTGTACTCCACCTTAGAAATGTGTCCATGTTTCCACTTTTTGTAGGATTCCTTTTTGATTTTCTGGTCATTAAAGAGCTCCTGATGGATCATTAATATTGCTGCGAAATATATGTGGTGAATCCTAGGAAAATATGTTCCTAAGTCTGAATCCAGGCAATGTTGACAAACAGGTTTATGCCAGACAAAGGATGTCTATTTACCTGTCTACCTTAAAAGATGTTGGGGCATGGCTGTTGGTGCCACTGCTTATAGAGCTTGAGGCACTGCTAGGGCTGTGTTGATGAGGGTGGGTCAGGAACTGCAGGGGGCTGCAACATGAGGACCCCATCGATTGACTTTCAGTGGATCAGCCTTGGGCCTGACCCCCATGTCATTCCAGAGAGAGGCAAATCCTGCCACTCCTCAGAATAGCCGAATGGAACGTCTGCAGTGGAGCATTGCTGAGTGGCCGGGGCCTACTCTGGCTTAGGCTGTGACTACATATTTCAACATTCAAACATGCAGCTTCAGCCACAGTCATGCCAGAAAATCAACACACTTATATGACCATTTCCACTGGCCTGAATAATAACTAGAAGAAAAAGTGCTGACTTAAATGCTAGGAGACTTGCTAGAAGATAGAGCTAGCCAAAAAAAAAAAAAAATGTGTTGAAACTTTTTTTCAGCACAAAATACAGATTTGGTAACCCCAAAATGTGCTGCAGATTTGTGTTGATTTTTGCCAAATTGTTTCAGTTGTAAACACCTCCCCCTCCCAAAGAATCAGAAAAAAATGAAATGGCTGCTTAAACATTTTCATTAATTTTATTTAAATTTTGTTTTAAAATGTATACAAAACAGTTCAACCCAAAACAGATTTTTTTTTTTACTTTTTTGATTTGCTGAAAACTTGGACATTTTAATTTTTGTTTCAACCCAAAATTTACAAAATATATTTTTTAACTGCCAGCAAATCACAAAATCCATTTTTCACACAGCTCACCAGAGAGGAAAGATGAGTCTCCTGAGTCCCAATTCAGTGCCTTACCAATGAGACAGTGTTTGGTTCTTGGGTCTAATGCAGAATTCCTGTGGGATCTTGATCAAATCGCTTAATTTCTTTATTCCCCTGCTGTAAAACAGGGATAACAATAATTCCTCTGTCTTACTCCTTTAGACTGTAAACTCTCTAAGGGCTGATCTTATCTATGGGGAGATTGACACTGCTGCAATCAGTGCAGCAGGAATCAATTTAGCTGGTCTAGTGAAGACCCGCTAAATCGACGGCAGAGTGCTCTCTGGTCAATCCCGGTATTCCAGCTTTCTGAGAAGAGTAAGGGAAGTCGACCGGAGAGTGTCTCCCAGTGATGCAGTGCAGTGAAAACATTGCGGTAAATCGACCTAAGCTACGTCGACTCCAGCCACGTTACTCACATAACTTGAGTACTGTAACTTAGGTCGACTTACCCTGGTAGTGAAGACAAGCCCTAAGACAAGGACTCTGACTTCCTGTATTTAGGTAAAGTCCGGCAGGGTGAGATATTGACCTCTGCTGGACCACCTAGGTGTCACATAATAGAGGTAATAAATAATAGGCCAATTACATTCCACAGGTATCATTGACTTACCAAAAATATCAAGTTAGACTAACAAACTCTGAGGCTTTCCAAGTTGACTCATGAGTGGTTACTCCTCCTGGTAAACTGTATTGTTACAGAACTGGCAGGAGGGAGAGAATGAGAATCCAGAACTGACCAACTCCGAATGGGAAAGTATGGGGATGTCTATTCAAAACAAACCACCTCCACCCCAACCTCCATGGGAGGATAAAGGGTCTGCTGTTCTCCCCAGAGCAGAAGTGCTACTGAATTTGGGGGCACAATGAAGAAAGTTACTGCTGAGACATGGACTGGCTTCCTTTCATGTTTTAGGTGGCAAAGATGGCAATCGTTTAAGTGTCACTGAACAGCTTTTTGAATGAATACAAAGGAGCAGAGGGTTCCACTTATTCCTGAAATTGGATGCAATCATATCTGTGAATCACACAGCAGCAAATCACAGTAATCTGCATTACAATACATTATTCTGCTGCACTACCTACTCCAGTATACCACCACAGCAGAAACAGTCCTCGCTGACCTGCTCTGTTTTTGCCTACGGCTTAGATCTGTACTGAAGCAATAAGCTACGAAAAGAAATGCTTTCTGCTGAAAAAAAAAAGAGCAAATTACAACAAGAGTCAGTCCCAGCTAATGCATGACAAGCATCATCTTGTTCACAGTTTGCATAATTAGATATCATGAATAGGGTTTTTTTTTATTGTTCTAAAAATACTCTGCCTTTGTTTGAACCAGCTATTTCATTAACAGCATGACTTTTATACAAGCATTAGTGAGGTAGATAGGGCAGTGAGCTCATATAAGATATCTTTTAGTTAACACTCACAAATAAAATTCAATTTTCCTCCACCAGGGCACTCCAAGAACCACTGCTCCCATTCCCAAACTCCTGAAACACTGCTGGCTTGGGTGCTCTCACAACTGCTGCCTAACCAAAGATAATGGGGTGCACAGGGTGAGAGGTGCCACAAGACAATCAAACCTGCTCCCCTTCTCCTATCCCCATCCCACTCTCCAAGGCCTTTGCTCTTATAAAAACAGGAAAAGCAAAAATCATCATAATCACCTGACGGAGGGGCGGGGGAGGGTCCTGGTTAAGATGCAGACTGGTGGCACTGTAAGCAGAGTCTTTCATTGCTAAGCTCTTCAGGCCAGGCCATATCTTTGTTGGACAGCACTTAGCACATTGGGACTGAGGTCTCTAGGTGCTACCACAATACAAATAAATAGCGACACAGCCTTGAAACTAATCACTAATAACATTTCCATGAAAGTAGATATTTGACACACGCTGATTTTGTTGCTTGCAGTATATAAGTTGATTTTATGGCTCCTGTTCTGAAGAATATATTTGATGATGTCGCAGAGAAATCTCTAGGGTAACCACTGGAATTTACATAGAAAAGAAAATCACTCTGAAAATGTGCATATGGCAAATTATCGTAAGGCAGGGACCAAGGGTCTACATCAAGTAAAAAGAGATCGGTTAGGGTGCAGTTTCCATTGCATTGCATTTCAAGGGTTTGGTTGCACACATTAACACTGGTTTAGTTGACCTCCGGCGTGGACACTCTATTTTTGGTTTGAGTGGCTTCATTTCAGTTTAGCTTAAACCTGTTACTAATCTGCTAAACTGAAACAAAGCCTGGTTTAAAACAAAATAACCAGAGTAACTCTGTGTATAGACAAGCCGCAGATCAGATCATGCTTTCAGTCCAAGCTGTTAAACAGTATTGTGTGTAATTATTCTATAATATTCATGAGATGGTAGTACTTAAATGTCTCAACCAGGTTAGACTTGCATTATGCTAGGCATTCTAAATACATAGCAAAGGACCACCCCATCCCAAAGAATTTACAATCTACAAGCGAGTTTACTGTCTAGAATAAGCAGATATAGACAGTGCCTTTCATCTCAAAATGCTTCACCAATTAGATACAGCACACAACAGTTTAGGGCAGGAGAGAGAGAAGAAATTGCAGGAGGAATTTAGGAAATCAGCATGTAACTAGCCAGCTAAAACTTGGCCAGGCCATCAGTGGTAATGCTGGAGTTGGTTGAAACTCAGAATTTTCATTCCACGGGAAATTCCAACCCTTTGAAATGCCCTTTTCTCACACATTGGGAGGAAGAATCCAAATTTTGAAATTCCCCACAAAACAATACTTATGAAAATATTTGGGTGATCTATATAATGCATTTTATTTATACGTAATCTGCATGTATTACAATATATATAGTAAAAAAAATTGAAATGATAAAGACAAAACAAAGCCTGTTGAGTCTATTGAAACAAAATGTTCCCATAATATTTCATTGAAAATTTGGATGAAATGGAGCCATTCCCACAAGACGTCTTGATTTCATTGCATCAGCATTTTCCTGTGGAAAACTGTTCTGTCAGGAACATTTCGACCAGTTCTAGTTAACAACTTACTCTGTGGCGAGAGGCGATGTGTCAGGGAATGTTTCATAACCTTTCTTTATATGACAGTAGCACCCAGAAGCTTGGATCAAGTTTGGGGCCCCATTGTGTTAGAGTCAAGGCTTTGGGAAACACAGAAATAACATGTGGTCCTTTTGTCCTTGGTTTTTTAATTTCCATTGAAAGATAGCAGTCCCAAGAGCAGCCTGCTGGGGCATTAATTTAAAACTGACCCAGAGAGCCAGTGACTCTCCAATACCCATGTTTGCCTTCAAAGGGAAATGACTTCACCCTTCTGTTTCCATCTCCTCTGCCCCAAACATACACAGGGTTCTCTCCCCCCTGTGTGAAAAGAAAACGGGAATGAGTGTGGAGGAAGGAAGGCATTTAGGAATTGGCTTGTCTGTTAATTACTTTTTATATGGGGGAAGAATGAGTGCAATAAGAAATCTGTTCTTGAGATCATTGGTGCCTCAGAGATTGTGGTGAGAGACCCTTCCAACTAAGATTTTTTGCCTCTTTTCCCAGCTTGTTCAGACTGGCTGTAATCCATTTAGTTTATATAAAATCCAGGCGTTCTAAATCTATGGACTCTTGACCAGACATGATCAGAGTGAATATCAATGCATGCTTAGGGGAATTATCATTCATCAGTGTGGTGTATATGCCCAACCATTCTGTATATGGCAGCAAACTTACAAGAAGCCCAAAATATAGAATATTCATCTTTACCTCTGGACACTATTTCCAAAAATCAATTTACTGAACAACCTACTGCTAGGTTAACTGTATCAGCGGTTCTCTTTGGGTTTATTAGAAGCTAGTTAAAGCAATGGACTCACATTACAGATTAATGACTTGAAAACCATTTTTGTGATGCTATAGTGCGAAAGTTTCTGTTTAATAATCGTGAAAGCCATCTGTTGTGGTATGCTTTGCTGGTAGTAGCAATGGTAGAAGCCGTACTGTAGGTAGGACATATATTTTTACCACACGGTGTCCAAATTTGCAGAATTGTGTCCTACTTTGTCTGAATGGGGCTACTCATCCCTAATTGTCAAGTTTTTAAAATGAGAATGTTTCCTATCTAGCTAACATATGTCTAGTTAACACAAATGGACAAGATGTCTGTCTGTCAAGTTGTATATCTAACTTGTTTTCCAAACACACAGTCTTTACTGATCTTGGGAACGGGGGTTGGAACGGTGATCCCTCCATTCCCTAAAATCATTCCTCTACTGCTTGAATTAAAGGAGAACTTCTATAGCAGGGAGCCGAGCCAGGTTCCTTATTCTCTGTGGGCCACCTGCAAGGAGATAACATCATTCACTTTTGCACACGCAGCCAGTCTATTTCCTTGAATAGATTACTGAAAGCAACAAGGACAAAACAAGATCTCCACTCTCAGTGCTTTGTTTCGGATTCAAGCACAGATCAAAGCACATGGATGTAAAATGTAGTAGGGGGTTTTTAACTTTAGAGACCCTTGTCCATTTGTCTTAATTGGACAGATGTTAGCTACATCTGAAATGCTCTAATTTAAAAACCTTGACAATTAGAGATGGGTAACCCCGTTCAGACAAAATGGGAAACAAATCTGCAAATTTGGACACCACTTGATAAAATATATATGTCCTACCTACAATACAGCTTCCACCATTGCTATTACCAGCGAAGCAGTGCTAGTTCTGAACCATGGGTCCCATTTTTGACAGGGTATATAAGGGAAGAAAAAGAGAGGGGACAGGGGTGAGATGTGCACCTACTCAGACATGATCAGGGAGGTGAAATGTGGTTCTTTCAGAGAGACAGATTTGTCTGGCCCACGAGAGAAACGCACACGTCCTTGGAGGGATTCTGAGGACATTCAGCAATTCTCAGACTGACTGTAAGAGACGCGGTGGCAATGGGACGTTTGCTGAGCAGCATCAGAAATCCCACTGTAATTCTTTAGTTAAGTACGATCTTATTGTTTCTAAATTGCTGACCGGGGTGATTGACAGGTCACGGCCTCGCTATTGTGCCATTCTTCTCATTTTCACAAGCATTTCTAGTCTGCCTTAGGAGGGCTTTAAGCTAATAGTGATAACCTGATGCTCCAAAGGCTCATCCATTAAGGTTCGCTTAAGCTGTGGCAATATGGACTCAGAGGGGAAGACCAGGAATGTAACTCCAAAACTGTCAGTTACTGGGCTTTAGCACAGAACTTCCTTTTTGGTCAATGGTGGCTGTGTTGTAAAAGACCACTTAACTCCTTGAAAATGTGCAGCCTAATGCCCACTGGAAAGCTGCCGATGGGTACCTTTGTAGATTGATGTTTCTTAGGGTCTCTCTGGCCGGGAATGTTTGCATTGGTGTCACTGCATCAGTGCAAATGCCTGCAGACATCACACCAAGCCACTGCAAGTCGCTTTCCCCACCTGTGCAGTGCAGCTACAGTAAGTGTTCGCCCTGGTCCGGCACCAGTGCGGTCACATGGCTGCAGCTACTGCAGTGTCTAAACCTCCAATGCCGAGAAGCCTTTAGTCAGGAAGGAACGTGTGAGTTTTTCTTCCTGGCTCTCTACGCATTTCTGTGTGACAGAAAAGCAGCTTTTTTTATCTGCTTAACTACATGATGCAAAAGCCTGTTGCCAAGAGCATCTTTTCTCTCCTCAACCTCAGAATGCATCACTTGAACACTAGACAATGTCTGTCACAAGGGAGATATCTGTCTGAGGGAGGGCTGCCATCTAATCATGCCAAGCGCTGGAAAGTAATAACTTTTATAAGAAGCAGAACCCAAATGCCTGTCCCTGTGTGGGTACTGCTGAGGCTATTCTTCCAGACAGGATTGGCTATAAACTCTGGAAGAGAACAGGACTGGGAGCAACAGTTCATTATTGTGGTCACTGTCGTAACCTGAGAAGTCCAAGAGTTGGCTTCCTTGGTTTAAGCAACTGACTTACAATACAAAAATGGTCTCGCTTTTCTGGTAAAGAACTAAATTATAAATATTTTTCCCATTGGGAAAGAAACATTTTATTTGTTCAGAGGTGATTTCTTGAAGCACCTTGAGACTGTCTCCTTCCCTCAGAGAAAGCCAAGTAGTTTTCTAAGATTAAATTTCTCAAAGCAACTGGTGGTTTTTTATGCCTAACTTGAGTCATCTTAAAAGGGCCTGATTTTCAAAGGTTGGTGGCCCAACATTTTCTGAAAACCAGACCCCTTTAAGATGTGGCAGGTTTGACACAAAAAATCTCTAGTCATTTCTGAAACATCTAGGCATCCATGTTTATTTTCTCTAGTTAAAGTATCCCTTGTTTTTGGAAGCTCATGACAGATCAAGACAGCTGTTGATCCAGTTCCTCTTTATCTTCAAGCACCAGCTTCTCCAGCTGTAGAGGTATAGTCAGAATTGATTTTATAGCAGGGGAAGAAGCGGCAAAAAGGCTAGAGCTGATCTGTGGCCAAAGGTGACTTTAACCTACAGGACAATATGTCGGCTGCTCTTTTCTCCTTCCCAGAAAGGGCAAATTGAAATTTGCAATTAAACTTTGGATTTTCTGGTGCACATCTTAAACCTTTTGGGCCAAACTAATCACTGGTGTAACTCCGTTGACTGCAGTGTTAACTTCAAGGCTGCTCTGTACAGAAACATGTGAGTGAAATCCACTAAGCTTGCTAACAGGTGTCCAGGATGGGTTCTGTTATAACCACTGCTGGAATTTCACTAGCATAGAGGTGGGAAAACTCCGATGTTCACAGCTAGGCCCAGGGATCTGCCAGGACATACAGAGTAAGACACTCAACTCACTGGGCCTTGCCTGTAGTCATTAGGAAATTCTTGCTAAAATTCTCTGCGGCTCCTGCCACCCCCACTTCACCTTGGTAGGAGTGGGAGTGCTAATGAGGACAAAGCGCTGGGGACTGCCAACGTTTTAAGTGCACTGCCATGTAGGCTTGCCTTGACTAAGGTTAGAAGACAAGGACCTTAAAATGCTCGCACCTGCCTGGAGCCCAGACACACTGACACTGCTACCTCTGGCAGTGAAAGCAACAGTAGGCAATCCGAACAAAAATATCTTGGCATAGCCGCAGCCATTATTGTAGGCAGACCTTTTGATTTCATGGGTCTACTCTGAACAATTTCTTCCTTATGCCCATGGATAGTGCTCTGAATTTCAAGGGTAAAATAGTCCCTGACTCACAGCTTCTGCTAAAATAAGGGATGAGCGAAGTCCTGCTCCTGAACTAGATCCTGTTACAAAAGCTGAAGCTGCAGTATAGATTCTGTACAAACAAAACTCAAGAAGAATCATGCATGTTCTACTGAAAGTGGTGCAGGATCAATAGATACTGCAATATTTCACACCTACAACTTTATCTTACAAAATACCCATTGGAAACAACTTCCATTAGTACTTCTATGCTATTGCTAGGACAGTCATAACAAGGGATGGGCAAACTTGTTTGGCTTAAATTCAAACCCACTCAGACAGTACTAATTTGAACATTCGACTTGTACTTGAGTCTTCATTACATTTAAGACACTGGTGGGGGATGGGTAGGGGAGGGCAGAGAGTGGAAAAGAGTTGAATAAAAGCAAAGACTATAGGAAGACTAGAATGGAAAAAAATGCCATTGTGAAAGGAGAAAGTAAAATGGAGTGGAGAAGGGACAGAGTGGGACAAGTAGTGTGAGTGGAAAAGAAGCAGAAATGGGGGAGATTTTCTACTGGATATTAACTATAGGTATAGGATGAAGGGTACCCATGAGGTCAACTTAGCCTTGAGGGTGGCTGTAATATAGCACAGACTTTTATTTTGCTATTAAAAATACAGTTTGAAGAGCAATCCATTTTTTGCACCAGAAATGCCCCCAAATTACAGGAAAGAATCCCGTTCTAGTTAATCTGGCAAGCCCCAAAATAGCCTGAATGATCCACCAAACCTCACACTCCATGAGGTTCACCTCTCTAAGGGTAATTTCTGGTCTCCCGAGAGGCTGATTATTGTATCAGGTTGCCAGGAGTGGCAAAATATAGGGCAGGCTTTCTGTGTACAGGAGTATAAATTTTTGATCATTCATTTAACCTTTACTGAAGACTAACCTCTAGTTGTTGAATTAATTTTTAGGTTTTTTTTTTTTTTTTGAGACAGGTTTCATTGTCTCTGTCAAATAATTAGCTTGTTTAGGGCCACAGTCTGTATCCCAGAAGCGTGTGTGACCCTTCGTGGTCAGTGGAGGGGAAGATGGAACGCAGTTTTGCCCTGCCTTATTTTAACCCGTCCCGTTGCCAACTGCATAAAAAAACCCACAATGGGAAGGAACCCTAGTGGAAAGAGAAGAACTAAGTCGTTAATATGTTCAGGAAGAGGCAAGTCTTGTGTGGCCGGGGGTGGTCATGGCCGCTTCAGCAGCAGTAGGGGTCCCTTGCAAAGATCGACAATCTGCAGCACTCCACAAAGGCTGACCAGTGTGGAGGGATGGGGATAGTGGATCGATGATTCTGCAGATCCACTGGCTATTTTTCCCCTAAGGATGGAGAGACAAGTTTAGTGTATCCTCCATTATAGGTCTCTGAGATTAATGACAGTCTAGCAATTCAGGCACTAGCTGGGATGTGGAAGGCCCAAGTCTCATTCCCTTATCCCCTCCTGACTTCCTGTGTTACCTTGGACAAGGCACTGTGGACTTGCCTGCACACACAACCTTGGCGGGTAAGGCTGTGACGGCAGAGCCCTCTACTAGAGATGCAGCGTATGCCACAGGAGCTTTCCTGCTGGCCTAGCTAAACCATCTTGCCACATGACACAGCTATGCCGACACGAGCAGTCTGACTACGGTGGCTGGGATGTGAGATTTTTGTTTAATTTTTCCACACTGCTAGCCCACGTAGCAGTGCTGGCAAACCTTTGTAGTGCAGACTGAGCCGAGTTTTTCTGTATGCCTCAGTCCTCCATTCTACAGATAATAAAAGAGTTGCACTTCCCTCTTTTACTGGGGTGTTGTGAGATTAGACCCTTTAAACATAAAAATCTGATGAAGTCGGTTCAAACCCAGAAAAGCTTATGCCCAATTAAATGTGTTAGTCTCTAAGGTGCCACAAGGACTCCTCGTTGCTTTTGCTGATACAGACTAACACGGCTACCACTCTGAAACCCGTCACCATTAAAGACAGTGAGGTGCTTGGATACTATGGTAATGGAGGTCAGTTAAATGCTTTGGATGGCTGATAAGCAGTAGCCACTGCATAGCAACTGTGAGAGGATTCCTTCCCTCCCTTCCCCCCGCCCAAGCTTTTGGCAAACTCTCAGTCTGTGCACTGATTTGTTTGGCTCTATAGAAATATACACTTCTTTCCATCAAGGCTACCCCAAGCTTAGTGACTATGGAGGGGGGAGCATAAAATTATTTTTAATACAATTAGAGGTAATTCAATTTCCATGTAGGGATGTTGGCGATCAGCAATTAATTACAATCAAAACCATTAATCCATTCTGTTGACCACAAAACTACCATCTATCACAATGGCTCCAAGATAAAGCAAACCTTTGGAGCCGGTTCAGTAATACAAGTAGAGCAAAAATTGACCAAACTGAACATTTAATAAGACAGTTCAAGCACCACCCAATGGTCTCTAGAAAATCGAATTCCAGAATAATTGAATTCCAAGTAATTTCATCCATTTGTGTGGGCTTCTGTGAAGTGGAAGATGGACAAAAGTTTTTATTTCAGTCTGGCTCATCTAAAGAAATCCTAGACTTTTCCCTAGTGATCTGATTACTTTAAGTTTTCAATATGACATTTTATAAACTGCATGTAGGGACTGTCTGCTATTGTTGCTCCTCATATAACCTAATGGAAATTCTCAGCACAAGTCAGCAACTTGGTTTTACCACCATTCTAGGGAAACATTTTCCACACGCAGTAAATGTGACTGGTTTCCTAAATGCCCGAGGATTACATACTGAAACTTTCCACTTTGTGCATCTAGTCATAGAAGCTGGAGATTTCAATCAGTGCTAGTTTGCAAAGCTGCCTTACACCAATTAAACCAGTTGTGGTATAGAAATGAGTTCCTGTATCTTTTACTGCCAGCTACAGTGTTGGTTAAAAGGTTGGAGAGCATAATCCACAACATTCCCAAAAGGGGCTGTATCACATATTCCAGCATGGCTTCTTCTCTGGCTATTTGTAAAGTTACCGACAACACACATCTGTCTACGCACGGCTTCCTATGTAATACGTTAAGAGTGCAATAATAGCTGATGAATTGAGAGGGAGCAGAGGAGGTAGCAGTGCTGAGCTAAGAACGAAATGATGTGCCCTTACTATGATAAACTGATTCCATTCCATTAAATCACAAAGCTGTCACCACTCTCTTCATCCCATCTGAGCGGCTGAAGAAAAATCCAATCGCTCACTGCAGCTGTCAGGAAATGATACTAATTAGTTTAATTTGCAATAACACAAGCACTTAACTCTCCAAATAATTTAAGTTAGTAAGTCAGTTTTTATATTATGACAATGACATATTTAAGAGTCCGGGGGGAACTGGTTTCTGTAACCTCTGACACTACTGGAGCACATCAAAAAGTGTTTGTCCCCTAGTATTCTAGTACCTAGTTTTGAAGGAAATTGGTTGATGAGAAACCATGGTAGTTTCACTTTTGGGAATAAAAACTGGCTCATAGCTTGTAATATTTTGCAAGTTAGTGTTGAGGGGAAAAAATCATATTTAAAAATCCTCCCCATGTTACACACAGCCCCTGAGACTATTCAAACTGACCACATGAAATCTGAATTTTCTTTTGGACATTTATTCTCTTTACTTAATTTTTGCACTTAATTGGGGAGAGAAACTAGATCTGTAAGTTTTCAGTGTTTCTCACTGGTTTCACTTTCTGGCCCTCATGAATTAGAATGATGCTGCTATATGTAGGTTTCTAGTGCTGGTTTCAAGCTGTGTGGAAAACAGGTGCTTTAGCTTATGCATATGAGTTCCCCCTACTTCTCAGTGGGTGTCTATTGATCGTGGGAACCCTCTCTATCTCGCGCAGGGACTGGGGAAGTTTTTCTACATGGCGCCAATGGTAATTCATGAAGAGGGAACTGTCACTGTGTGTGTGTGTGAGAGAGAGAGAGAGAGCAAGGGAAATTCATTGAAACCTCTTCAAAAAAAAGTTATTGGTTGTGGATTTTGCAGGGTCTGAGCTGCCTCTTCTACTCATCCCTCATTACTTTGTTTGCATGTGAAGTTCATGGTGCTGTCTTTCAGCTCTATTTTGGAGCTCATTTGCATGGGCAAATTTAGGCACCCAGTTACCCATGTTGCACTTTCGCATGCCTATTTGCAATGTACACCCAAATGCAGAATTTGCTTGTGCAGCTGATCACCCCTTTTTGATCATTTGACTCTGTCATAGGTAACCCAACAATGCACAGCAGTTTGGAGGTGAGTCGTGTGGCTAAACCTCCAGGCAATGTTCTCTTCTCACTAAGTTTCCAACTTGGGGGAAAAGATCAGTTTGGGAACTCGGCTGTAATGAGGTACCTGTGCACTCATCATCTGTTTTAGGGGTTTGCAGCATACGATCAAAGAGACCCTGTAGAAACAGGCAATCTCTTGTGGACTCCTCAGCAGGCTGCACTCTGCAGTTCTTTGGTGCGGCAGTCTGGGAATTCTGTAATAGTGTGACTGACTCTGCACAATGGAGAACTGGCAACGAATTAGACATGAAGATGAACAATACCATCAGCATGGCAGCCCTGGTGTGTTTAATTTGGATATGACATTGAAGTTATTTTACACAGATCTCACATTTTCATTTCTCAATATGCTACAGGGCATGTAGTACTACAGTGCAGTTATGCCTCGTTGGCCTTGAGGTTTGTCAGCTGGGTGGGGACAGTTGAGGTTTTTGGACTTGGGAGACGTAGGAGGCAGTTTAAGTGTGTGGGATTAGCGCTTTAGCTGGATGTATCTGATAAAATCAGCAACGATTAATTGTAGCATTAACAGGTCATCTTTAGGCTTCCGGGTGAACAACTCATGAACATGAATGGGTCATTGCACATCTTTCGGAGCAATTGTTTCAAGCTGTTTGCAGGCTCAAAGACACTACTATATCAGCTAACACACCATTCATGGTCCGAAGGACTTTTTTGGGCAGGGGGAAGGGGAAGTGGGGAAGCTGGGAGGGGAATAAGCAACTTTTGGGCAATAAACAACTTTTGAAGAAAACTTTAACTTCTGGAGCAGAATTTTGCACCAAGAGGGGCGGGGTGGAGTCTGCAGCCATTTCCATGGGGACTGTAGAATTGTAGAATACGCTGGCCCCTAGAAATGGATACAATAGGCAGCATTAGAACAAAATTTACCCTTTACTCTGAACATTCTGGCTCTTATTGGTTTCTGTCAGACTGCTAAAAATATATTTAAAAGCCTTGCTGTGTCTGCCACCAGGCTATTGTACATGTGAAGAAAGTTAATCCAATCTTTTCAGGATCTCTGCCCCTTTTTAATATATTGTTTAGAGACACGCTTTTCCCAGTTTTCTGGTCCACACTTACAGTCCAGTGAGTATCTGAAAAACCCAAGTGCCAGCAACAGTGGTAATAATTTTGAAAAACATATTGCTATAATAAATAGGAAAAAATTTCCCTATGACCATAAAAGAAAATAAAGAAAACAAAAGTTAGTTTACTTTTAAAACCCGTAGAACTCTTCCTTTGTTCTAGTTTTTCCAAACTTCATAATTCAGTTTATCAGCTGTCAATAACCAAATATATTTTTTTCTTGTCCCAAGAGCTGATTAAAGCTGTGGTCTCCAATAATTCATGGCATTCCATTGTATTTATTTCTGCTGGAATTTTCAGGCTGAATTATTGTAACTAGTATGCCACTAACTCTGTGCTTTGCAAGAGCCCTGACCTCTTGAATCCCTCCTTTTTAGCAGAAAATTGGCATAGAAAATTTCAACACAATAAATGCTCTTAATGTTTTCCTTTATCTGGCGCCAGAAATCCATATGTACCATCTAATTAAATTAGTTTGCCACCAGTATCAGGTTGGGTTATGGAGTTCTGAAGATGTAGCGATAAGAAAAGATGAACTATTCTTTGCAGTCGACTAGTAAGAAAGGGAAAGACCAAAACCACAATCCTTTTGACCTCCCTTTAAAAATGGGATTACACAGCTTGACTGAATGTATACACACACACACACACACACACACACACCCTGGTCAACATTCCTCTCGGATCTGGAAATATTCCAATTTTTCACATCTAATTTAAGAAAATTCATAAAATGCACTCATTGCTGACAAAATCATCATGAACATAATCCTCCAAATCATGGCACTAGCCTTTTAGACCTACAGAAACCGAAAATAAATACCAGACGTCAGACTCTGTGAATATCTTTCGCAAGCTGGACATGTACAATTTCCTGTCCGGTCTCTGTTACCCTTTAAGACTATTGCTAATGACAAAGTCTTAGCTACTTAGTCTTGAATTATACGATGGAGTCCTATGATATGTCTGAAACAAGAGGCTCTGCACTAGGACTGTGCTTCATGACATCAACTTAAATTAGCACCTGGACTGGGCATTATATACAGCTGGAGTGGATTTTTCTATGCTCAGGATGAGACACATTTTTTACAAGTGTGTTGTGGTGCTGTAGCCACAGAGCTTTTCTGGTGGTGGTGAGATATGATCCAACCCACAGAGCAAAAGACTGTGATAACCCAAGAACTAGATGCTAATCCTCTGTAGGTGCACAAAATTGTATGACTACTGCTGAGGAATGGAACTTTGCTCTGCGTGTGAAAGGGGAACCTACAATTGAACTAGAGGGACTTCACTGGACAGGCCCAAGAATGGTGATGTTCTGTTAAATCAGAGGTTACTGGTACGGTCTCAAACTGGGACACCCTTCCCATTTACTCAGAACCTCTTCCCGATTAGCAACAGGGGGAGGCCAGCTTAGTTTTAACCCCATAACATCGCTTTTTAGCTGAGAAGCCCTGTACTAGATACGTATAATACTGCCGTCAGTGCTTGGAAAATATGATCGACTGAACTTTTTGCTTTTAGATCCCACTAAAATATGCAGGACTATCTGACAGCAAACACAGATAAATTCTTGTACTTACAAATTCCAAATAAACAATTAAAAAATCCCCAAGAACAAGAACAGTTCAAAGTTGTTTTAGATTATTGGTTAGCATCACAAATATTTTTAAATGTGGAACAGACAAAATGAGTTACGTAATCTAAAGGCATTAAATATTAAGCAACTGCTATTATTAAAGGCAAAGTGAATAGTTAAACAACAAAAGGAGAAACAGAGATTTTTTTTTTTATGGAGCATAGTGTCTGAGGGCAGCAGCACAGTTATGCTGAAATACACAGATACTCATTTTCTCTCTCTCTCTGCTGCCTTCTGAATAGGTTGCTATCTTGGTATTATTCTAACACCATCATGAAAAATATCTTCCCCTAAAGTGTATAATTACCCTCTGTCACTCTCCAATCTCCTCTGATTTCTGAGCTCATTCAATAATGATGAACAGATGAGCAGAAATTAAAAATAAAGGCTTCTACCAATTTAGTACCCTGAACATAATGTACCTAAAATGATAGTTTGATTGCCAGTGTCCATTATTTCCAGTTAGTCTATTTTCTATTACTACAGAGTGTTATCCTGTTCTGTAGAAGCTGAAAGAGGAATACAGATGTTAGCCTATATAAAAAGGGGCTCAAGAATAAAGTGATATGTCATGATGTTTAGATTCACCTAGATCTTGACTTCGTGGGTGTCTAATGAACAAAAACAAAATGCTGGATTGCAATATTGTAACTTGTGAATTCAAATTCTGGATCAGAATCTGGACCATCGCAAAGTTCCGGGTGTTCAGACTTAACCCCATTAAATAGAGAGGTTTGAGCATGATCTCTCATTTGAACATAGAGCAGGGTGTCCATGGTACAATCTCACCTTCATTCAGTTTCAGCCATCTCCTCTCCAAATGGACAAGGTTCAAGGAAGGGCAGCAGACATGATTAGAGGTGTGATGTTGGATAGGACAGGATTATTTTGTATGGAAAGAAGAGTTAAAGGAGGTAGGATATAGAGGTGTATAAAACAATGAATGATACAGACAAGCCACTCCAGTTTATCTTATTCCCAGAAACTCCCTCTCTCTCTCTCTTTCTCTCTCTCTCTCTCTCTCACACAGCAGTTATGATCAAATGAGGTTCTTGAACCCACATCCTCCTGGTGTAAATGGGTGGGAGCTGGTGTTCAGAGTGTTTTCAGTATGGAGTCTTTGACTCTGAGCCTGCTCCCTGCCTTAGTCAGTCTTACAGAGATCAGATGCATTGATCTAAAGTGCATGTTATAAAATGCCTCTGGTTTCCCAGTCTCTCTCTCTGAGGCCGGCTGAATGTATGGACCGAAAGGGGATCTCATATGTAATGGATGGGAGATTTGATCCAATAAACTTGTTGTATGTATTTAGAAAAATGTACAAGCACCTGAAGGTTAGTCAGGCCTTTAAAAAACTGAAAGAAATAAATCAGACAAAATGGTGACAATCAAAAGGCAACAAATTAACAAAGAGTGAGTACCATCAACAGCAGAACGATGTTGACAAATGAGAGGGAAATCAGAGAAGAAACATCAAAATGGAGTAGCGTCTGAAAGGATTGATTTTTATGAAGAAAATCTTTTTTAAAAAAACCTAAAGACCAGAGTCTCCACACCTTATCCTAGCCGTGGGGGTGGGGCCAGTGGCCTTTGGAGAAGAACTCTCCATAGGTTCCTCCATGTTGTCCTACTGGGTGTGTTTCCCCTCCCAGTGGAAAAAGGCAGAGGGTCTGTCCACAAATTTGGAAGATCATCAAGGATCCATACAGAGGCCATGGCCATCCACGTCAGCTCCACGACTACTCCCTGGCTTCCTGTTGTAAATGCTCCAAGGCCCAAGTTTTTTCAAAAGTGATCTCTGAACCTAAGGTGGTCGATTTTTTCCATGCTGAACAAGAGACACTTTGGACCCATCAGTGGGAGCTGTGGGTGCTCAGCAGAACACATCAAAAGTAGCTTTCACCTTTACTTCACTCCTCTGTAAAGCTGGAATAGTAAGAATCACCTCTCTGACAGGAGTGGTTGTGAGAGTTAGACAGTTAATGTTGGTTAAAAGATAAATACATTTTTAAAAAGTCACTTGAATGCACATAAAACTCCTTGTCTAGGGATCTAGCAGCCTCCCAGCTAAACTGAATAATTATCACTTGGAAAATGTTTATTAAAGTTTGCAACGGGGTGCAGATCCCAATACAAGTAGCCTCATCGGGATGCTCTGGGAAAGACTTAGCGGTTCTCAAACTTCATTGTACCACAACCCCCTTCTGACAACACAAATCACTGCACACTCCCAGGAGGGGGGGACTGAGGCCTGAACCCACCCAAACCCCACTGCCCCAAGTGGAGGGGGCCGAAGCCTGAGCCCACTACCCTGGGTTGGGTGGGCCAAAGCTGAAGGCCAAGGGCTTTAGCCTGGGCAGAGGATCTCTAAACTGGGCCCCACCACACAGGGCTGAAGCATCAGCCCCGGGCCCCAGCAAGCCTAACACCAGCACTGGCAGCCCCATTAAAACAGGATCATGACCCACTTTGGGGTCTTGACCCACCATTTGAGAACTGCTGAGAGAGAGACCCTCCTCACCGCACACTGATGCAAAAATTGGTCACTTTCAGTTTATGGCATATTCAAATGAAATATCTTGCTAATCTAATGACCCCAGCAAGCGTTGTCAGTGGGGATAGAACATGCAGCCTTCAGCGACAAAAACTCACTGAGGCCTCTACCCCTGATGCTGAAGCTAATGGCAGTACTCAGTGCTTATGCTCCATGTAATTTTATCCTCTGATGCACCTAGCTAGTGTCTTATAGACTCTAAACTGCTCCATACAGTGACCGCATATTACACCACCACCACCACCTCCCACTAAATAGTCCCACAGATATCTGGGAAATGCAACATTTCCCTAAACTATTGGAGAAGGAGCATATAGTCTTTCCAGGTGATTGTATGTCAACATGGGAACCTGGATATTTCACAGTATCAGCCCTGCTACTCTGCTGCAGGTAACTGGACAATATTTTTAATTGTATCCACTTCTTAATCTTCTAAACTTAAAAATTTGCTACTGTTCAGTGTAATGTTTCAAACAGCTTTACTTACAAGATAGCCTTCTCCAAGTTGCCCTGGGAAAGTACAGCACAGATGGGACAAGATTATGCTGTGACATTTTTTATGAGCAGTGGGAAAATCCCCTCAGGGCAATTGTTTGCTCTGCTACACTCAGCCTTTTCAGGGCAAAGTCAACAGCAGCCTCTAAAGAATCATTTGTTTTAGAATACATCATTTCCATTGTCATGTAAAATGTCGAGTTGCATCACAGCCATCATGGAAGTATTTTCAACCAAAACAGTTGTTCAGTAGGGTTTTTTTTCCTGACCCAAACCAAGTTTCATAATACTGAATAAAAAAAAATGCAGACTATTTGTGTGACTTCTTTATCCCGTTGCACAAATATAAAAACAAGAGAACAATCAATGGAGTTGAAAACACATTTGAAATGTAGAAAATAGCCTTAATGCAACTGGAATGAACGCAGGGAACTCACTTCTGCAGCATATTATAAAGCTTATTGTTATTTGTTTGTTTTTTTAAATCTTACTAACTTTAAAAACCAGTTTTGCTGAACCAGTTTTCAAACTGGTGATAAATTGCAGGGCACTTTCCCCAGTGTAGATTGGCCTTGGGTGGCAAATGTTCTTCTCCTCTGGTTATTAGAAGTACTGTAAAACTTACAGCTGTTGACTTTTCACTTACTTGTCACAATTTTTTCTTTATTGTTGCTGATTGCCAAAGCCACTGGTGTTTAAAGAAAGGGCATGTTTCTTTCCAGCCTGTCTCATACTTAAGAATGATCCTGCAGCAGAGACATGCTCCTGAATATGACACCCCTTTCATTTCTTTGTTAACAGGTGTTGTAAACGCTGGATTATGATTTTATTAGAGAATTACATGGGCAGGATATGAGAGACAGTAACTGAAGGCTTTGAGCTGTTAATAAAACACATAACTTTAATAAGAGCAAAGGGGACATGTAAGAATCCTGGCCAGGTACACTTCCTTTTGCATGGAAGCTCTTCTCCTCCCAGCCCCCTCAACACACCTTTGCCTCACTGTGAAAGCCTTGCACGTATCATGCACACCCTACCTAGTATGTTGGAATTAGGCCCAGACTCTGAGACCGCATCCAGTCCAAGCAACTGACTGAGTGGGTGAATCCTAGTCCCACTGAAGTCAATGGCATTTTGGGGGCCAAGTTTTCACCTAGTAACTCCGTGGTGGGCTTAGAGGGATGGAATTTTTCTTCCAAGAATGGAGAGCAATTACAGCGTTGGGCCATAAATACTGCTTCTGTCCCGTGGCTTAACATGTCTCATGTTCCTGCCCCAAGGGACCAAAGGATTCACATAGTGACAGACCCCCTAATCCATGCTGCACACTACACAGGAGAGTAGATTCATGACCTATGCAGCCCTCAGAGATGCAGCATTCACTCTTCTGTGTAGCCGAATGACTTAATTCTGCTTCCTAGGTCAGTTCATCAGCCCCTAAATCCTTACAAACTCATCCTGGAAAAAGATGAGTGCGTGCAGTGAACAGCTAGTGTATCTATATTTGAACGCAGTGCTCCTGAAATGGGCTGCTTTAAATGCCTCTCTGTCCACTGAACAGGCACAGCTGTGCAAATACCCCTTCACTCACCCGCAAGTCTGCTTTTATGCTAGCATGCAGTGACTGCCTTCAGGGATATGTCCGTCCCTCACTGCCCATGCCCATTAAACCCTTGGCCTCTTTGCTGAGACTTGGGGTGGTGAATGCCAGTGTCATTGTTTCAGGTGCAGACACTTCCGTTGGAACTGGACTGAGATTGTCAAATTCATCTCACACATAGGACATCACATTGTAACAGCTTTTGGGCCACTAGAAGTCTAGGCTGGATTTGACTAGATCACTTTGAGATGAAAAACTCTCACTGTGATCTGTTGTTGAATAAAGGGATAGAATGGTCATTGTTTTCTCTCTCCAATGTATACTAAGGTATTCATCCACAACGCTATAATACCTAGGAGAATTTCAAAGCACACACAGCCTTCAAAGACAGAAAGTATTTGAGAGGTTAAAGACCCAGGCTTTGTGGATCTCTGTCTCTACACAAATCCTTCTCATTTAGAAATGGCTCCACTGATTTTTGTTGCATGGCAAATTTCAATAGGAGCAAAAGGTTGTGTGAGCTCTAAAACCCAGATTTATAATTCAGTCAGGGATGCTGCTATTCAGTATATCCTCACTAGTGGGCAGAGGCCCCACTCTAGTTGAGATGAAAAGATAAATCAGTTTGTTTGTGCATTATGCAGTTCCTGGCATGAACAGGATAACGCCTGGTAATTAACTCTGATTCAGATGTAATGTACTAGAAGACACAATATGATATGAAGTGAAATACAGGAATATGGCTATGGGTTTTTTATTGTGTCTATTAAATCTAAACCTTGGGCTAGATTTGTATTAATTGTACTCATCTCAAGGATTATAACCACAACTGTGAATACCAGGATCTTAATTCTTGTTGACTCAATACAGTGTTTAAAAATAGCTTTTGCAAAACAAAAGGTAGCATTACCTTCTTCAGGATGTTTCTCCTAATTAACATTTTAAAGCAGATTATTCCACTGTTATGCTATCTGCCCCCACCCCTCCAGTAGATGCAATATGTTGTAACTCTGAAGGCTCCAAAGGTACTTCCCTGTCATGATCCATCTATCTCTTTACCTATGAAGGAGTCCTTCCACAGTTGCCAACTAAACCAGCCAAAGATCTGCTTTGCACTGCTGCTGAGGTGTAAAGGAGCTTTAGAACAATAGAGGATCTTGCCCTAGAAGTGACAATTTCTTGGTTCTCAGAGCACTGAGGCAACATCTTTCTCTGAAGAAGGACATCTTCTCTGTCCTCTCAGAAATGAAGGCATATAATTCCCATTAGAGTGAGTGGCATGTGTGTGAGTGGAGTCTGTGTGTGTACGGATGGGAGAACCTATGTGTTGGAAAAGGCATCTGCTTCTATGACTTTCTAATTCTAATTATATCTGTACTCTAGAGGACATGGCTGTCAATAAACTTTGCATGTATGAACTGTAGAGTACACATATGGCTATTAAAAAGGGAATTTGGCTACTCTCTAAAATGAATAGAATAATTAATAACAATCATTTCCCAAAATTGTTCTTTCCAGCAGAGGAATTTTCTTCTCTCAGAACTTCTGTAAAAGCTGGATTTTCTTTCTCAGAAACACAAGTGCAAGCAAGCAAATTGTCCATCTGTGTTCATAATATTTCTTTAAAAGTCAGACTTGCTCCTTTAGATACTGATAATACCATTAAAAAGTGGTCAACTGTCCTGAAGGCCTTGAAGAACAAAGCCTACAATTTGACTGTCCACTAAGTCATATGTAAAGGGATATGAAGGTTGGGTTATGTTTTCCAAATAATTTTAACAGTGAATTAACTATTTCTATGTAACTTTGACACATTTGGCTTTTATGATTACCCCATGGTTCTTAAGTCACATAACACCGCATTATTAGATGGGACAGCTTCTCATGGTGTATTCTTACATTTGCATTTGGGTCTTTCTGAATGTTGGGTGTTTCTTTTTTTAAAAAAACCCTACAAACATCTTCTTGGGAAAGAGAATAAGCTCTTATTTGTACAGACTTGATATTTATAATTGCAAGATTTGGTTTGTATTATAACAATGAACATACTCTACCAATTATAGCGTGGTATGCATTTGGGTCACTTTTTAAAGGACACTCTCAAGATTTTTAGGGCTAAAATGGACCTACCCTACCATAACCATGATCCTGTCAGAAACGTTTCACCATCAGCCATACTGTTTTCTTTCTTTCTTTTCTTTGTGAGGCAGTGTCTTTTCAATATTCTGTGGCTTCACTAATGTAAAGGAATATTATGAGAGACAAATTAGTACACATCTTTGTGTAAGGATGTTTTTGGGACCACCAAGCCGGACCACAGGTTACCTTACGAACCTAGCAAAGTAGACAACCACTGATCACTGTAACAGACAAACCCACGGCTAACTCTGAGTTCAGAGCCAGGGATCAGGTTTATTTCAGCATAGATACAGAGAGCTATACCCCAGTGATCAGTTGAGGTATGACCGGCCAACGACCTGGTTAAGTATATACAGACAAGGCTGAACACAAACAAAGACAAAGACTTAAGTCTCCATAAATTCTCTTATACCCAAGATGACACCCTACTATCTAGCAACACCCATCTTCTCAGTTGATTACATAATAGTAATTAACAACATCTATGACCAAAGGTAAGATTCCACATTACACACTATGTTGCATAATGTGTTTATCTAGTTATTAGCAATAACTAAGCTGTCAGTCTTAATAATTGACAGGGACTTTGGGGACTTTCTGTGCTTAGCCTGATTATATTTGATGGGGTCATTGTGACCTCTCGTTGTTCTGTACCCAGGTATCAGGGATATTTCAAGAAGTGAAAGAACAGGATACATCGTAAGCCAAAAACATTGCTTTGCACTCCTTCCCAAAAAAGGATCTGATGAACCACACTAAACTAGGCCTACATTTGTATTGCTATGCACTTGCTTACATTTATTACTAACTAGTATGTGATATATACGAGCCATCAAATACAAGATTAAATACACTTAGGCCCTTGCTATTTCATATGAGGTAAGTTCACCTAATCACGGTCTCACCTCCTTAAACTCACTCTGTTGTAGAAAGCAATCTGTATAACAAAGATCCACCCATCTAAATTTCCTCTCTGGTTTCAGCTGAGTGTAGCATTCTTCTCTTTCTGTCTGAGCCATTGTGTGTGTGGTTGCTTAGTATTAAATAGCTGCCACATTTCACTCAGGAAGGGGCTGAATTTTGGAGGCTTTTGAAAAGATCATTATAGAGTTATTAGAGTCACAGTGCTCTGAGACCATTTGAGATTAAAGTATCTGTGTAAATATATATTTATGAATAAATAATAATACATCTGCTGCCATGCAGGTCTTGTTTCTGTAAGCTTTCGCTTCTGGAGTAGAAGAACATACACTGTAATGGCTGCAATTTGCTGTCTCCCATTGACTTCAGCGGGGCTAGGATTCCACCCCATGTTTTCAGTTAGACCATGAGTGTGTGTTAGGGAAAGGCAGAGGGAGGCTAGCTACTGTCTTGATTCACTCCCCCGGTAGTTGTACAAATATGTGTGTGTCACTATTCTGAATATTTTGAAGTGCCCTCAGTTGGCTACATTTGGGGTTGATTTATAACCCATTCTGGGTGGGACTGGGTAATACTGCAGTCCTTCCATCTCAGCAAGTCTATGTAACTCCCATTTCAGGGTGTGCACACTGGATCTCACCTGTACTAAGGCCACACATTGACACCGGGATGGCTTGCAGAATACAGGGGTTACCCGCAGAACACAGTAATACTCGTTCTTGATTTTACTCCTTACACTTATCTACAGACACCGGGACAGATTATTCCCTGTGGCGGAGAAGGTAGGGCCACCAAGGAGCCAGCTACAGTTCCTGGTGCTGCTCCCCATTGTTCTTAGATACTCCCTGTTCCAAAAGAGAAGAGGAGGTGGGAGGAGTGGGGAGAGGCCAGGAAGCTGGATCCATTTCCCCCAGCTTCACACCAACAGAGTTCCTCTTCACAGCAGGAATTGTCCACTGGCAATTTGCATTCAGCCCACTCTCTGGATTTGTCAGGAAATTCATGATCCTTGTTCCCAAACTAAATCTCAGAGTCGCTGTTCTTGCTTGCGAGTTAAATAAGCCAATATATCATAGCTGCTGAAATAGTTCTGTGATATCTTATTCCTCTTCCCATTCGTTCCTGTGGCTACACTAACTGGCAGGTTCCTCATCTTTTGCCCACCACTGAGTTACAGTGACTGACATAAGTCTGTTGGGTGAGAACCTCTGAGCTTTCTCCACTAGCAACCAAGTCTCAGCTGTGGTCCCACTGAGGCCAGGGGTCCTAGAGATTGAGGGGGAGGCGCAAGATCCGAGTGTGGTGAATGGTTCATGGATTTGCATGAAATTAGAAATTAAAGACACTTATGGTTTCATTTTCCTAGAGGTAAGTAGGCTTCCACTGTTCATATGAAACCATTTAAGCTGACATCGTTCTTTAAATACACAACCAACAAGAAACTAAAACAATTTCAACAAATGAAGTTCTCACGAAGAATGCCAGTCTGCAGAAACTCCACAATAAGCTGGAGCCATGTTTTTTTAATCAGAAGTACCTCAAACAGCATGCAAGCCTCTTATTTTTGTACAATGCTTATTACTTGTACACTGTCAGTAAAACAAAAAAAATCCAAATTCCTGGCAATCATTTTGAATAATTAACTATAGCCACCTGTTTAAACTGAAAGTCTCTACACCCTGAGGCAGCAGTATTTGCAAAAGAACAACACGCCGTAAACAATAGAGCTTCTACACAGGCAGGATGGAACTGCATAAGAGGGATCCTAGGAAATGCTGTTTGTCCTGCTGCAGATAAATGATAACGGATGATTCCATCAGGACAGATATCTCGGGCAGTCATCTCTAACATGGGTTGTTGGAAATGGAGTCTCATTTATTTTCCACTTTGGGTTGCCCTAGCATTGCAGAATTCTCCAAGTCCATCAGAAGAGAAACATTTTGTAGGTTTTATTTCTTCCTCAACCGAAAGTTGCGTGGAACAATCCTAAACCCGCTGGATACCAGTCTTGGTTCTTAACCTGTCCCCTAGGACAGGTTCTAGAATGTATTCACAGCTAAACTGTAAGCAGGTCACCATATACTCTGAGGAGCAAGGCTAAGTTTTTTCACTGGTTAGTTCACACATTTTTCTTATTTTTCATTTGAGTCTGACCAGTATACAATGAGGATGGTAATTAATTTTAATTTCAATTATGTTCTCTCTTTATTTGTGATTTCTGCAGCTTATGATCAAGAGGTGGGAAGAAATACAACCAAGGTCAGAGAGACTTAACTGGTTGGCAGTGTTTGCCTGAAACCTATTTTCCCACCCCCATTTGTAGATATCACATTTGTCCACAAGGAAAGGTTCTCTTGATGCACTCAGGCTGGAGCTTATTAATTCTCTGGATATAAGACAAATTGAAGTAGCTTTCCAGAGGGAATGTGGGGGAGGACAGAGAGAGAGAGAGAGGATTCAGGGTGTGAGCTGAGCAGTCCTGGGAGAGGAACCCTAGAAGTAGCCAGACAAGGAGAAAAGATTTGAGTTCAACTTTACAGTATCTCATTACTGTCTTCTTTCTTAATAAAACCAAATCCCAGAAGATGAATAAATTTCCACTGTGGAATAAGAGCCTTTTAATTTGTATTTGAACGAATATAGCCAATACAATTCTGAAATCAGAGTAGGAAATTAGGGGGTAATCAGAGGTTTATTTCACTGTGGGAAACTCTATAACATATCAATTGCTTGTGCATTACACTCTTAGAAAACAATAAGACCACATTTATGATGGATAAATCTTGCCACTGATGTTTGAAATTCCAAGGATTAAATGCACAGCACAAGACAACAACCTGATCCTGAAGCTACTGAAATCAATGGGAGTTTTTCCACTGACTTCAACAGAAGCAGGATTGAGCCCTGATTTTGGAGCTTCCTCTGCAGGCATGATTGATTATTAATGCAAACCAGTGATGAGCTAAACAATTTTTAAAGCACCATGAATTTGAGAGATCAAATTTCTATTTTTTTCCTAGCAATTTTTTTTTCAATGTTACTCTGAAAGGCCTACAGAATGTCTAATCCAAATAGTTGTGTCCCATTAGACAATTCAAAACTTTTCTAAATATGGAAAGTTTGTGGATGAATCCAAAACCAAATTAATATCTGAGAGCTTGAATTCTGCCTTGCATTTTGGAAATGTTTTCCCAGACTTGGGAGGAGGGGTGGGAATGGCAGCATGGTCTGGAAGAATGCACGGAACTGGGAATTGGGAAGAGCTGGGGAATCTGCCAATGACTGGCTGTGTAGCCTTGGGAAAATCACTTCAGCTTCTTGACTTACTTTCCCCATCTGCAAAATGGGGAAATGCACTGAAGGGTGTTGCATGGGTAGGGGCTAGGGGGAACTGTCTACATTGGATCCCTTGTGCAACCCACCTGTATCCTGCCTCCCTGCATATTGGAACTCTCTTGGTTCTACTGCCTGTGGGGCCCTCCTCACTCAGAGAGGAAGAACAGGATCTGCCCTTCAGAATCAAGTCTTGGCAAGTTTAATGTTAAAGCATTTCACAGATATAAACAAGTATGTCCTTACGTCTGAGGTCAGAAAGGAGATCAGGTTGGATTCTTTTGACAGATGCAGAAACCGAGACAGATGTTAAGGTAAGGTTTTCAAAAGTCCCTAGGTAACTTAGAAGCACAAATCCTAAAATGCACAAAGGTATTCACACTTGTGTCCCTAGGTCATTTGGGCTCTGTTGAAAATCTCATTCAAGAGACTTGCCTGTGACCCATGTCTCCCACGTGCCAGGCCTATGCTCTAACCCCGAGAGCTGTCTCTTTAAAGCATGAACTATACAGTCTCCTGCTCCACAGGATATTAATGAATTATAATCAATGACTGCTCATGTGGAAACTGTTTAACAGAAAAAGTCAACACTATAGCCCAGTGGTTCTCAAACTTTTGTACTGGCGACCCCTTTCACACAGCAAGCCTCTGAGTGCGACCCCCCCTCATAAAGTAAAAACACTTGTTTTCTTATATTTAAGACCATTATAAATGCTGGAGGCAAAGCGAGGTTTGGGGTGGAGGCTGACAGCTCGCAACCCCCATGTAATAACCTCGTGACCCCCTGTGGAGTCCGGACCCCCAGTTTGAGAACCCCTGCTATAGCTCATAGGCCAAATTCTGTTTTCTGTTACACAACTGTAACCCTACTGAGTCCACACTCGTTGTTGGACCCAGTGTAAGCAGGGTCTTGTTCTGTATTGGTAGCACAGCTCTTTATTTGAGGCTGGGTTCCCTCTTGAAAACTGAGAGCCAGCTCCTCAGCTAGAGTACAGCAGCTGAGGCTCTGGCCCAGAGTAAACATGTAAATACGCAGTGTGAGTTTTACTTGCTTTCATGACAGTTGAAGAAAAGGCCTGTCTTGTAACTAACACTTCGCCTTCCTTCTTCTGTTCACTTCTTTGCAAATCATTTTTCTGTAGAGAAGATTCCCCCCTTTTTTAAATATTTGTTTTTAAAATTAGCACAAAAAATCTTCCAATGCTGCCCCAGTAAACATGAGGAGGAGCTCATAAGTACAGGTTACCGACACTTTATAGAATCTGATGATGGCTTAGTGCAAAGTCCGTTCTGCGTTTGGGATCAGTCCTTGGATAGGCACACAAAGGTGTGTTTTTCATTGTACTCTCATTTGATTGTCACATTTGGAAGTGCAAGCTCTACCTTCCACTCACAGCACAAATGTCACGTGTCATCAACACATTTTTCTTTTTCCCCGGTACACTTTAACACACTACGATGTCATCCATCATCCCAACTCTCTCTCCTCCTCCTTCTTCATTCCTTCCTGCTGCTGTGTACATGCACCAACTAACTGTGATCAGGTAAAACAAGACAGAGAGTAAAAGCTGAGGCAAGGCTCCATTTTCCCCCCGCTCTTGGTATGGCTAACATGATCAGGATGCAAAAGTAGATGTCAGGTCAGAGGTATTTCCAGCACTAAGCTCTCCATTCAATAGCTGTGGTGATGCCAAAGTCTGTTTGAAACTCTTTTCCCTCCTTGATAATCCTTTCTTTTCATTATGGTCCTGATCTCACTAGCATCAGTCCTAAAACGTTTTAACTCCATTGCAATCAATGGAATTTGTTTCTGACTTGCACTGTGTTAGGGAGATGGGTCAAGCCCTGTATTTCCTATAACACAATGCCAGATCATCAGCACATCTAAATTGCTGCATTGATTTGAATAGCTTACACTACCTTAAGATCTGGCCCTAAGTAGCTAGAGCGAAATCTGGTGCTACTGAAGGAAGACAATAGGCGTTTGGGGGCTAGGAGTTCACCATTTAATGGTCGGAGGGAAGGGGAATCTTCCTGGGCATAGAATATCAATTTGAAACTGGTCATCAAATGTTAAGAAAATATTATCAGATGGACATTCTCTAAAATACTGTAAAAGCAACCAAAATGTACACCCTATATTTACATGTTTGTTATACTTCAGTAGTTGATGATGCTGTGCAGAGATGGAGAACAAAATGACTAGATCAATACAGAACTAAATCCTG
This sequence comes from Dermatemys mawii, assembly GCA_007922305.1. NCBI lineage: Eukaryota > Metazoa > Chordata > Testudines > Dermatemydidae > Dermatemys > Dermatemys mawii. Next base: position 7,952,066 of record ML677340.1, read on the forward strand.
CACTATTACCCTATTGTAACTGTGAGGGGCATGTCTCTTCCTGAAATACAGTAATGTTGAATTTGCATTCCTCTCCATCTTCAGCAGATTGATACAAACAATACAATCCTATTCACTGTTGGACAGTGTTCTCCAGGAGGTACAGTGCCAAAGTCATGTGCAGATGTTTGCCCCATGCTACCCTATTCACTTTAGTGGGATTGACAAGATGTAAGTTGGTATAGAATTTGGTCCACTGAGCATCACAAAATTCCGTACAGACCCTCAGGCACAATACAAATATTATAGCATAGACAAGGGATGTCTTAGAGTGAGCACTTTATTACAAAATTTCTACCTCTGGGGTAGAGCAATGGATGAGATCCAACGCAGTTCTCGACTACATAACACCCTAAAGTTTTTCATACTATTCTTTGTGCTATCCTGAATTCTGCATCCCTCATCTGTACTATCACTGCTGAAAAGCCAGGAGCACCAGTGACAACTGAAACTACCCTGCTGATTCCATTGGTACCTCCCTGTTTTGAGGAACCAGAGTCAAGCAAGCTATCCATCCCCAAGGGGAATATGCTGCATTTTAATAATCAGCATGTTCCTAATTTGGGTCTACTTGCCACCAGAGAGAGCTCTTTCACTGAGGTAAGGCATCACCATGGACTCTGAGGCATTATCTTTCCCACTGACTTCAATGGGCTACGTGAGTTTTTTGCAGAAAGGTCACTGAGTGTAGAAACTGAACTGCCTGTGGTGCCTGTGATTCAGGGTTGAGGGACAACACGAGAAGCAAGGGGAGGAAGCTTGCACTTCTGATGCCTATGTTGAATGTGGTTTTGGTGGATAAAAGGGGACTGCAGATGCCATGGCTGTCAAGGCAGCACCTTTTACAGGGAGTGAAATGTTTAGTGAAGTATGTTTTCTTAAAGCCATTCAAGCACAGCTTTGAAGCCTAAAGAAAATGTCTGTGCTACTTCAGCTCAGATCTGCATTAACCTTAGCAATAATGTCCCACTTGAGTAAGGTACTTAAGCATGTGTATAACTTTAAGCACATCACTATTCCTGTTGACTTCTTTGAAGTTAATGCAACCACTTACATGTGCTTAAGTACTTTATTGAGTAAGGGCTCAAAAACATGTACAGGTAAAAAGTGCCTGCAGTCCAGCTTATGTCCCAGAAAAGCACATGATAGTGCAAGGAGCTTTTCTTTTCTTTTTGGGATGGGGGAAGGAGATTCATAAATGCTAAATTCATGCAATGGTAGCAGAGTAAAAGCCTTGGAAATTAATACCATAGTGAGGAAAGTGGATAGACACATATCCCTGAATACAATTTTGCTGTTATGGTGCTATGAAATGTGAAACTGCTAAAATGGCCCACTGCCTAATGTAATCACCTTTCAGAGAATATGTGAGAGGCATTTTGTCAGCCAGATGTAAACAAAGACTGTGTTAGAAATTCAAAACTCATCCAAAGTTCTTTTTCTTAGTCAGTTTTGCTCCCCCCGCCACCTTCTCATTGTGCGGGTTGAAAAGATGATCTCCTTAAAGGACAAACTATTTGTAATTTTAAAAAAATCTTTATAATATCAGTAATGAAAACCACTCCACTTTTCCAGGAGCAAAGAAAGGACTCAACAGAAGCTGTATCAAATGAATTAAAAATACTGGTACCGTTTCTTACAGTAACATCACATGACTAGCTAGAGACCAGCAGGCCATGCTGACAATCACTCATCTTTTTAACCTATATACAAGACTAAACTGTACACAATCTTACTAATGATCTTACATTGACCTTTCACCCCAACTCCCAAAGTGCTTTACAAACTGGCGGCACGTGAACCCTGAGCTGCTCCAATGCACAGAATTCCCAGGGAACTGTGTATGCAGCACGGCTACAGAATTGTGACCTGAGACTGAACAACAAATTATACATGGTGGCCAGTTCATCTGCCACTGAAATGCAGGCAGCAGCTGAGGTGAAATTTGGCAACTGTTTAACATGCCCAGCCACACCATGCTGCAGTTTAAATCAAAAAGTGAGGGAATACCCTTTCCCCACTGAAACTGTGTGGGGGAATTTACAATGTAAAAATGGTAACTAGCCAAGGTGGAATTCGGTTAGAACACTTGGATTAAACACTCTTATATTTATGGACAATCCAGTGGTATCTGTTAGGATCACGTTATCAGGGCCTCAGTTTTACATCTTAGTGTTGGAAAAAAGGAGGGGGAAAGAGCACCTCCAGCAGCACCCGCACCCCTAACCCCATTTAGTGGCATTGATGTTAAATTATCTCAAAGGGGAAAGTGCTGCTAATTGGCTCACCAGTATTATCTCTACACAGATAACCTAAGTGCCTCACAGTTGTGGTTCACCAACTATTTCAAAGAGTGTGTCATTTAAAGTGTACTCTCTACCCATTTCACAGATGGAGATTTGATGCACAAAGAGAGTAAAGTCATGTCGATACTGCAGTGAAAGGTGGGATTCAGCATGGCTAAAAATACCAGTGAAGACGTGGCAGCAGAGACTTCAGCGTGGACTAGCAATGCAAATATATACCCAGGGCCCCAATCTATTTGTACAGCCAGTTCTGAGGTCCATGCTACTGAGTCTGTCTTCAGTATTGCTAGCTACATTAAAGCCAGGGCAGGTGTGCCAAGCCATGCCACAGTCACTCCTTCCACTGCAATATAAACATGTCCTCAGAGACTTACTCAAAACAGTACAGGAAGCCCCTCACAGAGGGAGGAGTTCAACCTAGAGCTCCTGAGTCCAATAACCTTAATGAGAAGGTCATCTCTCTTGCAGGCCTTCCAGGAAGAGCTTTGGACCAGGGCTGACAGTAGGTTGACTGCTGCCAGTTAAAGGCTCCTTCCTGCCAGCCTTTCCAAGCTAATCATCCTTTTTTGCTTAAGTCAGGACTGTGGCATCAGGCCCTAAATCTTAAGATTTGGGGGAAATGAGTTGAGTATTATCCCTGACTCATAAACAAATGAAAGAGAAATCTGAGGCTGGCAATTACGTAGTTTCCCATGCAGCCTACCTCCTATTTAGCTTCTTTATTAGCTGTTGTTTCTAATTTCTTTAAGGGAGCAGGAAGCCTGTTTGAGCCACAGTTAGTAAACTGTCTTTACAGAAATAAGGAAACTGTTAAAAGGGAGTAGCTGCTACATTATGCGGGTTACTTAATTGTCTTAATCGAAAATATATGAATAAATATAGACCTCAGACTTCCTCTCCTTTCTTTCTTTTTCCAAACTGAAAAAGATCCAAGGCCATAATAAAAGCAGTGGCTGTTTATAGGCTGGGGAGGGGAAGGGAGAACAGAACAAGGCTTTTTACTCTTCATCATTAGGGTGTCATAAGGCAATCAGCTTGGCAGGGTCCAGTATTCTTCACCTGGGGCCATGGCCTTTGCCGGGTGTTATGCATCTGACAACACTATTATTTCAAATAGCAGAGACGCTCCATTGTGTTTGCTTTAGGGGAGTGAACAGGGGCTGGAAGTTCGTTGAGATTTTACTGTCAGAGTTAACGCTGTTTAAATATGTGTGTGTACAGGCTGCTGGACAGGCTCATAAAAGCAGGCCCATATATAATCCAGAGGGAAAATTGACAAAATGACATATTTGGTTCCCTTCCTCTGTCCCCCTCTTCCTCGGCTTTCCAAGGTGGGGCTCGGCGTTGCTCTGTGTGTTTGATTCCAGGGCAAGCAGAGAGCTGCTGGAGGGAGTGGAGACTTGGCAACTGGGCAGAACCCCGTTCAGGGGCCAGAAGATCAAGAACCTCCAGAGCGGCCTGCTCCTAGGATCTGCTGCCCTGAGCGCAGAGTCCCGCAGCTCCAGGGCGGCCTGGGTGGGGGATCACATGATGGCTGGCTCATGGAGCTGTGCGGGCTGAGCCGGGAGAGGAGGAAAGGAAGCCGCCGATCTATTTTTAGCCGTACACTAGCGACTGGTTTGCAAATGTGTCTTTGTACGCGGGAATGCACCAGGCGGATGGCGCAGACCCGCGCTGACTCCCCAGCTCTCGCCTGCCGGGCTCGCTCGCGGGGAATGTGGCCGCTTGCTCCCTCCACTGACTCCTATGGGCAGGGAGAGACGCTTCCACGGCCGGGGGCTGCGGATTGACTTGAGGGGCCTGCCCACGGCGAGGGACCCGGCGCGGGAGGCGCCAGGTTCCTCCTCGGGAGGAGTCTGGAGGCGCTGCCAGGCCTTTCCGAGCACCCGCCATAATAGCAAGGCCCCAGCCGCTTCTGTCCCAACCCTGCCCCGCTGGCCGGCGGGGAGCGGAGCCGTGTGAACGGGCGGCACGCGGAGCACGCGGGCCGAGCCCGTTCTAGATCCGGAGAACTGGCCCCAGGGGAAACGGGGCCCCTGCGGGCTTCGCAGAGGCCCAGGGTTGAAAAGCGGGTTGAGGCGGCCACTGATTCCGATGCGCCACAGGAGCGAGGCGTGGGGCGAGGTGGGAACACGTAGCACCCGGCCCCCCAGAGACCAATGTCCCGCTCCCGCTTTGCCTGGCGCACTGGGGGGCGGCCAAGGGAGCTGACCCCGGGCGCAGCTCGGGACTCCTGTGGGGTGCGGAACTTAGCAGCCCCCCCGGGACTCCCCCCCTGCCCGGGCTGGCAGCTCCGTAGCCCGCATGGCCCCGTCACGTGCTCCCGGAGGGGCGGGCGGCTCCGGGCGCACCAGTGCCAGACAGTGCCCGCGGGGTGGGGGAACCAAGGCCGCGGGCAGCACTGAGCAACGCGGGGCCCGAGCAGTGGGCGTGGGGTACCCGTGGGGAGAGACTCCCGCTCCCCTTGAAGTCACGAGCAACGTCCCCTTTGATCCGGGGAGACGGGAGCTCCAGTGCAATCAGCCCCCTGCGGGAGGTCACCGCTGCCTCCCCCCAGTGGGCCGGGGCCCTCTCTCCGCGGCTTGGCCCGGGCAGCAGGGGGTAGATCCCCCTCCCCGAGCCCGGCAGTGGAGGTGCGGGTGGCAGCCGTGCTGGGGAGGTGGCCGCCGGGTCACGCAGGGGGCTGGCCCAGGGGCCGAGCTGAAGCTGCCGGGAGTGATCCCGGTCCCTGTCCCTCCTGGAGCTGGCAAGATTGATGGTGGCGGGTCCCTGGGAGCCAGGCTCGTTCCTAGCCCTGCCCCGCGGGCCCTGGGCGCCGCTGTGGAAATCCCAGCAAAGCAGCAAAGTTCAGCCCAAACCTGCTTTCCCCCGGCGAGGGAGGCCAGCGGGTCTCTGCTCCCCGCCGGGGGCGGCTGCTTCCCAGCCCAGTGCCCGCAGCCAGCCGGGCCCCCGTTATCTCGCCTCCTGCAGCGACGGGCGAATAAGTGACAAGCCGGGCCCTTCCCTACTTAACCGGGCTGTTGTGAATCACGCTCCGAGTTACGATTCTCTGCCACTGGCCTCGAAAGCCCACGGGGGGCCATGGCCCGGTGTCAGGCTGGGCGGGGGGCGGGCTTGTCACTCCTGAAGTCCTGGCCCGTTGAAAGGCATCGGGGTTCAAAAGCAGGAGAACAAAGGCGAGGCCAGGTGAACTGAACGGGGGTCCGGCTCCCCTCGCCCGCGGGGATTTGCCCCCTTTAAGGCAGTCCGAGTATCGCGATCTCCGCTAACAGAGAGCGAGGGGGACTCCCCCGCGATCAATGGCTGACAACCCACAGCTCAGACCCGATCCACCCTCCGCAGACCCCCTCAAGCCAGGCTCAGAGTCTCTGACCTGAACAAAGACCGCGGGATGGGGCTGATAGAAACGAACGAACGCCGGGCGTGGGGCGCCGGCAGCCGGGGCCGGATCCACTGAGTACACGGCGCGGGCGGGCGCAGTATCGGTGCCTCTCTTGTGTTCAGAGTGTGACACTAAGCCAGGCCGGGCCCTGCTCTGCTGGCGATCACCACGATGTAGCCTCTCTCTTGGCGGCCACGGTGCGCCCCCTTGCAATGACTCGAATGACCAGAATGTGTCCCTGTGATCTCAGGCCCAGGTGGGAGTTAGACTGGGGAGCCGGCAACCCTGAAGTGGGGGCACTTTTTTCAGACCCTGCCTGTCGGCTCTTGGCTGCACATTTCCAGTGGAAACCTGGAATTTGTAAAGGCCCGATTCTGTTGTCACGCTGGTGTGAGGGCGACAGAGTCTCACCAGGGTAAAACTGCGGTGAAAGGAGAATCGGCCCCAGGACATGTCTGTATAGCTGCCCCCGTCCTACTCCCGGAGAAATCAGGGGCAAACATCGCCCTGAAGATATAAGAGCAGGATCGGGTCCCAGGAGATGGGCTTCAAAATCTTTCTGTGGCTGTGGAGAGGTGGTGATAGCTGACGTACGGATTCGGTAGAGGGGGACATGGACCGTCCTTCGTGGGTCTGTGTTGATTTCAGTGTCAACGCAGAACGTGGTCATAAGTTAGCAACAGTGTCCCGTCCGCACGCGACCAGTCTCTGCACCGTTTCCTATGGTCGAGCAGAGCAGACAAGGTCCGGAGTTGCGATTGGCGTTTGATCTGGATAAAGAGAGCAGGATCAGGGGCCCCCAGCAAGGAAACTAATGACACGCTATGACTCGTGTAAACCTTTGTAGGGGCAATGGAACAGTAGCTTCAGTTAAGAACAGCGTCTCCTTGGTCACTCGGTGTCATCGTCTTCATAGTGTCGCCTTATGTTTCATGTGTTTGCTTTTGTTTATTAAATGTCTATAAATATAAGGCATAACGAATTAGCAAACGCGTGCTGCTGTTCGCACGGAATTAACCCTTTAGTTCACAAGCGTTTGGAGTTCCAGGCTCTAAGCAACGCACCAGAATGCCCCCAAAGCGCGTAACGAGGCGCTGCGAAACTTTTATAAAGAAAGTTGTATCACCTACATAATATTGTCTGCGTGTATTTTTGAACCTGCCCACTACGCTCACTAACCACCCCAGCTCTCTGATTAAAGTGGAATTACTGTCTATGTGTACAAGCAATTTCCAAAGTGTAACATCCCGGGGGGGGGGGGTCTTTTTTGAGATTCGAGACGTTGAAACACGCTCCGATTCCTTGGAAGAGACAGGGCGAGTCTGAGGAGCAATAGACGGATCTGGCTGGACAAACCAGCTGATAAATAAAGAGAAGTCGATCTTCGTTAGGACAGAGGCGCTCTGAAAGCACGGGCGCTGTTGTTGTTTACATCTGGCAGTGGCAAGATTCAGTGTGCGGAAGAGAACAATACTTGCAAAGAACTGCAGAAGCCACAAATTGTTGCACAGATGAATTGATCTAGTCAATCCGTAGGGCCATAACACCCTTATTTATGCTACAGCATGTGACACACAATCTCAAAATGTGGTAGCTCCAAGTCACCACCTCTTTATCACTTATACGAGCTAATAGGTGAGGTGACTTTTACCTTCTTTGCCTGGAGGGAGGCACAAAGGAGCAGACAGGTAATTCCATGCTGCTAATTGCTGTGATGTGATGGGCAGGGAAAGCGGAGGAGGCTGAGAGGCTGGAGGAAACAGAGAGCGAGTGAATGGGGAGTTTAGCGCCGAACGGCCAATTAAGATCTCGTTAATTTTGTAAATGTGGCTGGATATATTCTAGCAAGTGTAAGGAGTGGAAAGCGGTCACCTAATCTCCCCGGGGTGAATTGAGTTGTCGGTGTGATTCCTGTTCTTTGAATCGGTTCTATCGATCCGCATCCGCTCTCCTCTTGCTTTCTCTTTGTTAAGAGGATGAAATCGTTCATTAATTTCGGTTCTTTCCAAACAAACAAACAAACAGTTGGTGCTGTCTGATTAGGGGACGTTAGATGATCATTGCAGGGGGTCTCTCTTAGGGTCTAATCCTGGCGTGTTATTAATAACTGATTGCTCAGTTCTTAATTTTCACAGCTCCCCCAATAAAGTTGCAATAGTTTTGAAACCGCCCCCCCTTGGATAAAACTTGCCAGATTCCAACCTTCTGCCTAAAAAGTGTTTCCTACACGAGGCGATCGGAGCATTTCCAGATAATTGTGTGTGTCAAATACTCTGGCGTGCTGACAAAGCGCAGAGACCCTGCGGAGTCTCGTCTCTGGCGCTCCGCGGCGCCCGTCCTTGGGTCGCGGGCCGCCTGCAGCGCTGCGGGGGACAGGGGGACCCCAGACAGCAGCTCGGGCGGAGGATGGACGCGTTCCCTTTGCTCCCGCAGAAGCCCAGCTCAGGGAACCTGCGTGGAATCGCTTCGGGTTGTGTAAGAGCGAGAGGGACCAACCGGCCAGAGCTCCGGGGAGCACACGGACTCCGGGAGCCGCACCCAGCCACGGGTCTTGAACCGGCCCTCGAGAGACTGGGCTTTGTACGGAAACGGGGGGCAAGCTCGCGGGCTGGTTTCGAGAATGAGCTTCCTCCGAAGGAGGAGGAGAGTGTAAACTGGGCGGCGGGGCCGGAGGGAGCTTCATAGGGATCCCAGGCTGTGTGGGACCATGGGGGGTGGGAGTCTCTCTCCGTGAGTCTGCACGTGTGTCTACGGACACGTCCATAAGCTACTGTATCAAAAGACCCCAGACGGCTCCACAACCCAGGAGCCAAGGCCAGGGTTCAGGTGAATGGACGGGAACAGACCCGTCGGCTCCCAGACTTTCCCTCGCAACTGAATGACACTGAGTCGTTCCCCAAACTGTTGAGGGATCCCAGTGACCTCGGCTCGGGGGAGCCCGGAACCGCCGGACCGAACCTCCCTGAAAGCCCCCATCGGGGGCAGGTCCGCTGCTTGGGGAGGACACGGCGACTTCGAGCGGTTCATTGCCCAGCCCCGGGGCTTTTCGGGACGTTTGTAACCCCCGGGGTTCAGATTTACACACCAGGCTCGGGGCCGATCCTGGCGGCTTTACCCCTCCGCGGCTCGCTGTCGGGCCCGCGAGATGTGACCCCTTCTGGGGAAGGCGGCTGGGACTCTGGAAACTCTGCGCCGGTTCAAAGTCCGGTTTCTCCTGCTACCCCGAGCAGGCCCCCGAGCCCGGGGCTGGCGGGACCGTGTGGACGCTCGCAAAGGAGACTGTTTATTTGATGAGCTTCTCGCCTGCCTGTGTCTCCCTGCTCCTGGCGTCACGTCGCGGAGGGGAAACTCTGCGCCTCTCCCGCTGCATTTCTCTGGGGTTTCTTATATGGACAAATTAGAAACACGGCTCTGGTTCAGATCATTTCAGCCCGGGGCGGGGGTGGGGAGGTGGGAAGCAGACCGCGGGGCCGGGGGGAATAAGGGAAGGGAAAACCCGTCGAGAGAGCTGAATGTTTCTCTTCCGATCCCATCCTTGGCTCTGGGGAACTGAGTGTGTCTTGGAAAGTGGAGCGTGGAGCCAGGCATCCGGCAGCCCGATTACGTGGAGCTCGGCTTATCTGGGCAGGAGAACCAGGCTTTCCCCGCGTTACCCCATCCTCTCGGCCGATCTGATTTCCTCCCGAGGCCTCACAAAGCAAAGTTCATTTGGCTAGACACCTACTTCTTGAAAAGGAGCCATTAGCCGCTCGGCTCCGGGGCAGGGCTCTCAAGGTTCCGCCGCGCTTCGAGTCTCCTTAGGGACCGGCCGGGTGTAAGCGCTGATTCGGTTTGACTTTCCCTGATTGGGCCCAAAGCGTTGCAGGAGAGAGACCTGCTTTACTTGAACCTGGTGTAAACAGACACATCACCTCTCGCACCACAAACCGGGACTCTGACGGGGCTCCCTGATCTGGCCCTGGGCAGCCCCTGACACCTAGGAGTCGTGGAGAAAAATAATCAAAACCAAACCCGCCCCGATCTAAACTCGAAGGAGAGGACAGTGCGCTGGAGCGCGGGGCGTTTGCAGGACAGAGGGCCGCTGTTAGCCTATTCTTGCTAAATACAGACAGTCTACAATCAGTGTCTTTAGTATGGAGCATTAACTGGCCCCTCTCCTCTAGCTTCTCTGCTGTTGTACCTGTAGGGAAAACAGGCAACACGGTAATGAGTGGAGCCATGGTTTGTGTTATTGTGTGACTGTGGTATTTCAGTTTCAACTGTCTTAAACTTGTCTGAGTTGTACAGAAGTGCAATCGAGTCCAGTTCCCTGGACCTATTAAGCTAGCTATCAACAAAGGAGATTGTTTTTCAGTCTTGACAGTTCCATAAAAACCTCTAATATTTATCTGAACTTGAAATTCCCTGACAAGTCTTCGATGTCTACTCAGGTCTGCAAGGTTAACCATTAGCATGGGCCCGATCCTTCCGCCTCTGGGCATCCCAAACTCCCTGCAAGCCTGACCCAGGCAGAACTCCCTTCGGATTTAACTGAGATCTTTTTCGGGGCGACAGGACGGAGGGTCAAAATCTGCATTTTAAGCGGCGGTTTCTAATTTCTCCTTATTGTTCACATCCCTCGGTTTTCTAGCAATATTGTCCTTGTTATGTCTGAGGAATTTACGAAGGAATCGCTAGGAACTAGGGGGAGTTGAGATCTAATTCCTGCCGCTTGTTCTAAAACGGAAGGATCCGAAGGATGTTTTTTGGTTGTTTTACTTGTTGAGGGGTTTATGGAAGGATCGGAGCGGTTTGTTTTGTTTTTGTTTGTTTGTAGGGGAAGGGGGAGCTTGGGGCTAGACGAAAAACAGAAACCGCATCCTGCGAGAAGGCGAATGGTTCTTGGGTTTTTTTACTCCGTAGTTTGAACTGATAATTAAATTCGCCCGCAACAAGAAGTGGCTTTTGAGCTGGGACGCGCTTGGGTGAGGAGGAGGGGAGAGAAGTGAGGCAGATTAATGCTCTTCTTGAAGGCGATGGGGACGTTGTTTTGATGACGGGTTTGTCTTCTCAATCGCTGTATGTTTTCCATGTACATTTGGTCTTTGGCTGCGGCAGCAACTTCGAGAAACTTTGGGAAAGTGGGATGAAAATGATCTTCCCTTTATTTTAGAAAGAGAGAGAGAAAAAACCACGACCACCTCTCACTTTTGAAACGCAGATCATTACCGAAAGATAAAACACAGAGAGCTGCCGTTCAAATGAGCCATGCCTCGGGCGTACCAGTGCTCAGCATTGCACACTTCAAATGTCTTGGTGAGACTTTAGTGCCTAAAGCCCCCACCGAATAAACAGAACAGTTCCGTGAGCTTTTCCGTGAGTAAAGAACAGTATTCTCCTCTGTGAGATCATCACCCGTGTAAACGCGTGCGGGGTAACAATGCAGATCTGAGGCGCGCTGCTGCGTTCATGTACGTATTTTTGTCTTGCGGTTGCTTACGGTCTCTTGTTAGCTGGAGGTCATGGCCATGTGATCGAGAAATGATACATTCATTTCGTTGTGTCCATCAAGTTTACATTCAAAACGGCCGCTCGTCGCAGCTCCAGTATCTAGCTGAAATTCCATCTGAATTCCCGGGGCGTAGAAGCTGGGAGTTTTAAAACTGTGGTGTTTTGATTGCCTTTGTCGCGAGTACTGGTTACATAACTTTTACTTTCTCTCATGAAATAATTTTTCCGTAAACAAAATAAAAAGAGTGCAAGTTGTCATGAAATGATACATACTGTCACCTGACATGAGAGAAATCGCCTACAGGATGACTGACTTATTATCCATTTTTATCATTTTAAACCCGCACACATTTATAAAAGAAGCCACATGTGACACGCTAACGAAGACAAGCTTCCTAAACATATCACTGATAACAATTAATTGACTAGCATGAAAATATCATGAAGCAAATGTTAATATTTCGGAAATAGGCACGCTATTTAAAGTGTAACATAAATAATAGAGCTCTATAACATAGCAGAAAATGATTCTTAATAGTAATGAAAAACGAAACAGTCTGAACACTTTTAATCCGTGTTCAATATAAAACAGAGCTGCCGCAGAAAATGTAAATCATGACTTCTCCCGTCAACTCATACAATGCACTTATTACCGAGTAATATTTATATTTTAAAGCGAAACGAAACTTGGCTTTTCAGACACGTTTGTGCTTTCGCTGTTAAGTACGTGAACATTGTGTCCGATTACTTTTGTTTTGAATAAGTGACATGCCAAAGTCGGGAAAAGGCGATCTCTCCAATTCTTAGTTGTAACTGAAATCGCGGGAGTTTTGTTATTGATTGAAGCGGAGCAGAGTCGGGACCGGAAAGTCGCAGGCGGGCCTAGGTACTAAATCACAGTGTTCTCTTTTTCCCAAGTAGCATTTTAGCGAGCGTTTCTACCAACTATGTTATTTCTACTTATACAATCCCCGGCCAGTTTTTTCGTATGCATTTGTTTTGGGTGAAATTGGATTCGCACCAGTTCCAGCTGTATAATACATTTATTCCAGGACAGATCCACAGTTCCGGCTCCACGCAATTAAGGCGAACAGCACATTTTTTACTATTAAAGTCCTCCGAAGGCGGCATGGAGAGGATTGGGGGCAGTGTGTGCTGAGAAATCGCCTTCCTGAAAGTGATCTGTTTAAAGATCTGAGCCTTTAAGGGGCTTTAGATCTTTTTAAAATCCTCGCGGTACAAATTAGACCTTCCGCCCCAAACAAAACCAACACCGGGCCCTAGGAAAGTAGCCTTTAGTGCTCGCATTTGCAGTGTGTAATGCAGCCCAGCCAGCCAAGGTCACTTTATGTGGCTGGACAAGGCCAAAGGCGGAGGGTCACCTTTCTACCCAGCATTGTAGCCAGGTCTAAAACGCCCAGTCGTTTGGATCTTTAGAGCTAAAGACGCATATTCAGCGCTCCCAGACGCTGCTGTCAATGTCTGTCTCTGTTCCGCCTGACTGCTGGCTTGTTTGTGTCCCTACATTGAATTTAAAGGCTCAATGAATACAGTTGACTGGGCAATCCTGCGAATGAGACTGTCCCTTATTGGGCTGCTAGGAGTGAAAGGAGGCTCAAGGCAGCCTGGCTCTTTAAATCTGCTCCTACCGCCAGGGCTGCGTGCGGGGCGCGAAGCAGTTTCTAGCCCGGTGCTGATCTTTGCTGATAGTTACTCGACGGGGAGGGAAACCTCGGGGCTTTATTTATTCACCCCTCTTCCGGCCACACTTGCTCGCGGTGCGTGTCGTTCCGTCTCCACGGGTTAAACCTGCCGGCCGTGTGAGTGATCGCTTTGTAATACTGGGGATTGCAGCGTGGCAGGGAACACGGGACCAGCCCTGGAAATGGGCAGCGTTCAAGGGGCTCTGGGGTTGAGGGCTTGCTCCCGAGAATCAGCCCCCCTCGAATCCGGGGGGGGGAGGGGAGAAAATACAATCATGCACCAAGTTCCTTCCGCCCTTCCCCCACCCTTCCCTCCCCCCACTCCCTTACACCTCCCCCAATGTTCCCCATCTCCCCGGCACTGTGCAACCCAGCGGGCCCGCTCCGAGAAGGGAAGGGCGGGTGTCCGCTCTCCAGTCCATAGGACGCGGCTGTGGGGTCACCAACGCCGGCCTCGGCTGCGCTCTGCCCAACGAGGCGCCCGGGGGTGGGTGCTGGGTGGACTCTGCCCTTGGGAAGAGGGGGACGACGCTGAGCGGGGAAACGAGCGGCCCCCGATTGCAGGGCCGGTGGGGCCGGGGGGCCTCACGCGAGCTCGGGGCCGCCCCCCCCCGGGGGGTCTCCACAGCACTGATTGCACCGAGGGGCTAGAGGCGGGCCGCCCCCCGGGGCACCGTCCCCGGGCCGCGCGAGCGGCCGGCTCCTCGCCGGGAGTTCCCCCCGCGGCCCGCGCGGTGGCGCTGTTCGAAGGAGCCTCGGGGCTGCTCCGCCCGGGGGCCGGGAGCGGCGGCGCGGAGCGCCGGGCCTAGGTGGTCCCGGGCGCTTGGCTGGGTCGGCGGGGGAAGCAGGAGCCTCCCTGTGGGCCGGGCCGCTGCCATAACCTCCCCCGCCTCCACGTGCCGGCCCCTTTCGCGGGGGTTTGCTGCGCGCGCGGGCCCCGCTGTTCCCCGGGCGAGGCGAGGCGCCGGCAGCACCGGCCTCCCCGGGCTCGTTTCCGGCCCAGAGGGGGCCTGGCTACAGGCCGGTCCCCCTCCCCGCTTTGCTGTCCTGCATTAAATCCCCGCAGGCCAGGTGGGCCCAGCTAGAGTCCAGCCCCCGGCCCCGGCCCCCCTAAAACCCCAGCGCCCTTCCCCCAACGCCTCGACCACCCCACGGCTCTCACCGCCCCGTCCTGCCCCACTTCCCACTCCCTTCCCCGGGGCCCAGGTCCCCGCCTCGCGTCCCTTCCTCCCTCCCCCACCTCTCGGGCCGGGCCCCACTTCCCAGTTCCCCAGCCCCCAAACTGCCTCCAGGCTGCGATGGCGGCGGGAGCGGGGGACCCACAGCTCGGGAGGCCCGGGGCGAGCTCTGGGGGTCGCACGCGGCTGAGCTCGAAGCGCGTCCCGCTTCTCCCCTTTGCTCCCCAGCAAGCGACGCCCGCGCTCTACCCCCGGCCAGGTGTCGGGCCAGGCCCGCAGCGGGGTACGATGTAGCCGCCCGCCCCAGGCTCTCGGCCCCGAGGCTCTGCGGAGCGGCCCTCCTACGGTTCCCGTGCCCGATTAGCCGCCAGTGGGTTCCCTTTGCGGGTGGAGGTTTGGGCCTCTCCGGGCCTTTTAACCGCCGGGGAAGACACTAACCGCTCCGCTCCCCAGCGACAGCCGGTGCAGTTCAAGCGCCGTCGGCTGCCTCCTGCACAGCCCCTTGGCCCGGGGGCGCCGCCGGGGTGCGGAGATAGGCCCGGGCTTCCCGCACTCGAGCGGCGGAGTCAACAGAAAACGAAATAGCCGCCGAGGCTCCGGGGCAGGGCTACCCCCTGCTGCTGCGGGGAGTCCGGGAGCCGCGGGGGAGATGGGGGCACATGGCAGGGTCAGGGCAGCGGGGTCCTCGACGCAGGAACAGAAAACTAGGGAAGGTGAGGAAAGGAGCCAGAGCCCGAGAGACGCAGGCGGCTCCTGCGGGAGAGGAAAAGAAGGAAATCGCGTCGCCCAGGGGTCATTTGTCATTCGACGGCGGGGCCCGAATTTGCGAAGAGCAGGAGCTTTCCCCGCCGCCATCCCAGACGGGGCATTTCTAACGTCGCGAACTCCGCGCTGCGGAGCCCGGCGGATGAACCGCAGAGAAAGGAAGCGCAAGAGGCGTCCAGGAAAATCTGCAACAATCCCGCAGCCTTTCGCTCTTTGCAAGGTCGGACAACGCTGGGGCTTGAAATCCCATGTTGGCTGGAGAAATGACAGTTAATGAAAAACAAACCTTTCCACCGAGATCTGTGTTCAGCAAATGAGTTGGCAGTGCACCGCGCGAGGATCCAAAAAACGAAAATAACCAAGATTGGCGCACGCTAATAAGCGCATCCATTTTGCATTCACCAGAATAAGTCCAAACAGAAAAGCCTGGTATTTGAATTTATTCTAAATGACGAAAAAGCAGAGGTTATTAATAAAAAAGAAGCCAGCTTGGCTTTTTATATTAAAAATGGAGTGGAAAGTAATTACTTCCCCCTCCCCTCAATGAAATCTTGTACTGTAAAAAGCATATGTAATTTGAAACAGAAAAGGCCTTTATTGGAAAATATTCTGTAAAAGAAAAATAAACATCAGGTATTTCAAAATCGCCTTTAAATCTGTTTAAATAAAACAAAGTTTAAGAAACAAATTACTAACCAGCAGAATTTAAGTAATCGGTTCAGTTTTGCGTGTCTTTAATAATAATCCTCCCAGTTTCCGTGTCACAATTATTACCACTCAATAATGCAAAGTTTAAGGAATTTTATATATAAAAAACAAGTTTGTAGCTCTTGTTCTCCATATAACGCACAAATGGAAAAAAAGCCGCCGACAAACCCCAAAAACAAATACAAGAAAAGAGGTTCAATGGATTAATTGAAAATAAAGCAATTTCAACGTGTATATTTAAACGTATTTAATTGTATGCATTATTCAACTTCCCCCACTGAGTGGTTTAATAATTTAGAATCAATAGTTTCCCTAAAAACTTTATAAAATATTTACAAATAATAAAATATTAATCTATTAACAAGCCAGTTGTATTCTTTTATAGGAGCTTTACTAGAGTCCTGTAATCATGCTGTTGACACACGTCTCTGATGTTAACGAAAGGATCACTGACAAAGTGTAAATGAAGATCTTCAGACAGTGGTGTTTATAAAACAGCTCATTAATGAGCTTGGATTGACTCTGTCCATCCACATCATCAGATACAATAATAGTGACGAATCAGGGGAGATTCTGGCTAAACCGTTGGTATTTTTTTCCAGAAATACTGAAGTGCTAAATCACCAATTCTTCTAACTTTCTGGCATTGATCCGAAGGAATTCGTAGTTCATCATCAAAGGTAAGAATAAATCAACATTATTTAATTACGCAATAGTTGGTAGAAAATACGAACTTCCATGTATAACCCGCAACAGCATTTGACGCGGTTTATTTGTGAAGTTTCACTAGGGTACTGAAAAAAGTTTGCTCTTCAAACTTCCCGGATTCTCCCCCACCCCCAAACCTGCAATCTTTCAAATTCGGAACCTGGCTGACATACTCCAGCTACCTCGCATTAAACTCGTCCAAAGTCTGCATGTTTCAGCTGCATTGGCTTTCAATCCTTCCCAGACAACTCACGCAAACTGCCCGAGCGGGTCGTCGCTCCGTGCCTGGTGGAGAATTCTCGCCCCACGCCCCGCTCCCTGCCTTCCGCTGGCAGGAGCCTTTAGTTCTGGGTCCCACACAGTTCAACCGGAGCTACGACCCCCGCCCCCACCTCTTGCATTTCTTCCTGACCCGGGGGGCAGAGATTACACCCTGTCGAGACGCCTCGTAGCCACGCGGCGAGACATCGCTGTTCCTCTCCCTCATCCCCCCTACGTGGGGAAGGAACCCGTCCTTCGCCCAAGCGACAGGAGCCGAGCAGCTGCTGCCTTTTCCGGGGTGGCGGAGTCCGGCTGCTGCACCGGGCTTGCAAGTGGGATTGATCTGGAGTGAAGCGAGTTTCGCTCTTACCCTGGTCAGAGCTCCGCCGCGTCTCACAGGCTCCCAGCACCACTTCCTTGTACGGCCCCAAAGCCCTTAAGAGACACGACCACTCTGCAACCTATTAACATCGTCAACTCTGGAGGAAAGGAGGAGAAGCAATAGCAGCAGCAGCTCCGCTACCACCACCAGGCTGCAAGCTCCCCGCAGCCCCGATCCCCCAAGAAACTGCATTGCTGCTGCTCCGCTTCCCAGGGATGTCAATAGACTGCCGGCAGCGCTTGCAAATATGGTGGCGATGGGGCCAGGAGCGGCTGCTTCTTTCTCCCAGCTTAAGATACAGGGATGGGTGTGAAGCTGGTCGTGCGGCTAGTTCTTATTCTCACCTCCAACTAATGTGCCCCCCCCACGCCCCCACGCGGGGTTGCAACATCGGCGGCGGGGCTGAAAGTTGCTGCTTTTCTGCCTTCCCTGCCAAGCCCGCCGAGACGGTCCGGTGCGCGCGCGGCGGGGGTTACTGTTGCTCGCGCTCGCGCTCTCCTTTCGCTCAGGTGAGACGATCGGGGGACAGGAGCTGCTGCTGCCGCCGCCGCCGCGTCCTCCCTGCTCAGCGCGGCTGGGCGGAGTGGACAGGGGTTGCTGTTCCCTGCCCCAAGGGCAGTCGGTCCCTGAACCCCTCTCCCCAAAGGGTCTGAGAGGCCAGAGCCCGGGGAGCGTCTGTGTTGGGCGCTCGCTGCCCGGCTCCTTTCCTCTCCCAGCCGCAGGCTCCCACCGAAAGCTCCCTCCTCACAACCCTCAGGCCTCCCATGTGTCCCCCTTTAACGCGTTTCTACCCCCCTTTTTGACCCTCCGGCGCCACCGTAAAAGCAGGCCCGCTTAAGGGGGCTCGGCCGGCCGCAATAGGAGCCGTTGAGCGCGCGGGCGAGTCGGTTGGTGCCTGGGGGAGCGCGCGCTGGGCACGGGGGTTCCCGACCCGCGAGCGGCGGGGACGCCCCCCTGAGGGGGGGTTGGAATTTCCTCGTTCCACCTTAACGCGGAGCTGGTGCCGCCGCCTCGGTTGCTGCGGGGCGGCCCCGAGCTGCTCCCGGGCGGGGCAGGAGTTGGCGGCGCGGTTCGGTGTTTGCGGGCAGAGCCGCCCCGTGGCCCAGTCAGCGGCGAGGCCGGGAGATCCGCGCGGGCCGGCTCCCCCATCCCCTGCAGGGCCGGGACTCGGGGGGCTGCCGCCGGGGATGGGCGCGAGGGGCCCGGCCCCAGAGGCCGGCGCTGGCGGACTGTCGGGGCTGCGGCTGCACCTTGCAGCCGGCGATGGCGGGGAGGCCGCTCCTCGGGCTGCCCGCGGGCCCGGCCGAGCCCGACTTCCCCGGGCGGCACGTGCCCGGCTGCCCCGGGGCGGGGGGCGCAAGTTCCGGGCCGTGAGCGGGCTGCTCCCGCTGTCACTAGCCGGGCCGCCCGGAGCCGCGGACAGACGGGCAGAGCGCCCGGCTCCGGCTCCGGCTCCTCCCCCTGCCGGCCCTTCTCTCCCCCGCCTCCCCGGGCGCGCGCTCCGGGGGGACGTGCATTATTTATTTATGGGTGTTTAATTTCCTGCCGGGCGGGTCTCCTTCCCGCCCCGCTTCCCCACCCCTCCGCAGGCGGCGGGAGCAGCAGCAGCCCGGCTCGGAGGGTGTGGGGGGCAGGTGGGCTGCTCGTCTCCGCGCTGTACCTGCGCTGAGCTTAGCCAGAGACTCGTATTTGGTGGGGGGGGGGGGGGGGGGGGGAAGGCAGGGGCGGGAGGTGGTTGCTATTTTGGATGCAAAGATCTGGGGACGGGAAAACCGCACACACCAGACACACACACACCCAGACACACACACACACACACCCCCAGACACCAGGGACAACCTCCCAAAAGGACTCACTTTGCCTTGATGACTCAACGCAACTAATAATCATTTCTCTCCTCTCGCTGTGGCGAGTCCCTCCTGCTCCTGCTGCTGCTGCTGGCAGAGGAAGGAGCGATTGAAAGTGACACATCGGGGGCTGCCGCCTCTTCACCGCGATCACAAGCGCCCGCTTCCCGGCTCCTCCTGCTGCCGCTTCTCCTCCCGCTGCCCGGGATAGCGGCCCCTTTAGACGCGGCCTCCCTCCCTCCCCTCCGCCGCCCCCTCGCTCCCCCCCGGTTGATTGTCTTTGCCGGAGGTGTGAGAGGTCCGGCCACCCCCCCCCCCCACCTCGGAGTCAGTCGCCTCACCTCTCCCCCCCGCCCCCCATCACTACCCCGGCTGCCCGCTGTGGAAGAGGCTCTGACTCGTGACAGCCCGCTCGGCCCAAGAAGACCCCCTGAGCCAGGACCTTAAAGCCGGGACGCGAGGAAGAGGAAAGGGGGGCACAGCCGCGTGGGGAGGGGGAAGGAAGGACAAGGAAGGAAAACACGAGCGGAGAAGGAGGAAACAAGAAAACTTTCCACCCTGGATTCTCTACTTTTGATCCATGGACAGAGCCCAACTCAGCCAACTTACAGACAGGCTCTAAGCAGTAAGTACGGCAGCAGCGCGCCCCAGCGCGCGTGGGTGAGCAGCTCGCAGCTGCCTTTGTCGCACGGAGCGAGCGACTTTGAGCCTTCGCTGTGTCCCCGAGATAATGACGGCGCGGGGTGTGTGTGTGTGTGTGTGTGTGTGTTAATTGTGAAAGAAGCAGCCCTGGCTACAGCAATGCCTGGTCCCTTCTTGTTCCTCCGTGTCCGGGTGGCCGCTCCCAGGAGCCCGTCCAGCAGGATTGGGGCGCACAGTGCTGGGGGATTTCTGGCTTCGTTTGTGCTGCCTTGTGTAGTCCGACCTGCAAACCCGATCTCCTTGGAACAGCATGTGGGCACCCACAGCGAGCTGCCTTGCACAGACAACGCCAGAGCACGGGGGATGGAGACCGCGGGGGGGGGGGGAGTTTTTAGAGTGAGTTTGAACTTGAGTTTGATTTGGCTCAGAGTATCAGTGAACTAAGACGGGGCTTGACCCGGGACGTGTTGACGGCGCTTTGATCAGAGAAGTGTAAGCCAGGGCCCAGTCGCATGTTACTTTGCAAAACTTGCCGACTTTCCTGCACGTTTGCTGACATACGGACCGGGTCACGTTTGCACACCCCAGAGCAGCGTTAGATCTGAGGGTTATCCTGGCGATGTTTGCGCCCTATTCGTTTATAGAGTGAAGGGAGATGGTGTCTCCGTAGATCGCTGTCTTAATTCACAAGCAGGTCTTCACATTACGTCGTGTCCCCGTGAATCGGTTTAATTCTGTGCGGGAGTCACTTAACACACCTGCCTTTTTCAAAGTACCCAACTTTCTAAACTGACCCACGAGACAGAAATGTAACGTGTAAACGGCTCCGGGAATAACAGGGCTTGTGTTTCAAACGAGCGATCAACTCCGGTGAGCCGTTGTGTGCCAGTACTTGTTAATTGCCTTTCAATCCATGGAGGCAATGTGTTAACAGCTCAGGTGCAAATACCTGGCTTTCAGGGCAGTTTAGCTCTTGCATCCTAGAGGATGAATTTGATTCTGCAAGCCGGGTTTTGATTGCTTTATTTGGATAAAGTGAGCGGACAGCGATTACTATCTCTTGAACTCCCGGTTTATGCTCCCTTGACAAACCCTTGAAGTGTGTGTGTTTCTTTTTCTCTAGGTCCTTGTTCATTTTACTGTGATCTGCCTGTGGGAACTTTGTCTCCAAGTCAAAGTAGCATGGAGCGGAGAAGTGAGAGTCCCTGTCTAAGGGATAGTCCAGACAGAGGGAGCGGCAGCCCAGATGTCAAAGGTCCTCCCCCAGTGAAGGTGGCCAGGCTGGAGCAGAACGGCAGTCCCATGGGAACCCGAGGGAGGCCCAATGGCTCCGTGACCAAATCAGTGGGAGGTAACCATCCAGTAGTATTAATATATACATAACAGACTGGCAGCTGAATTACAATAGCGTAGTGTCAGGGTTCATGCTGATTAAGCTTTCTGTCTGGGTGTAGGATTACAGGAAGTGGATTGCAAATTGTCAATACCCTACTTGCCCCTCATCAGTAACCAGCAGCCTCATTTACTGTTAAATAGAAACGAGGTTCATCCAGAAGGTGGCATTTTGTTGGGCATGTTGCCACTCTGTGCGAGGTGTTGGCAGGTTTATGTCACAGCTAGCAGTTTCTAGCTTTTACTGGAAAGCTTTTAGCTGTTAAACTCTATTCCAGTGTTAAAAGGGGGCGCATAAAGGCTTCATTTCATATTGACTCTTTTCACAGAATATTTATTAAAAGGCCTTTTTAGTACCACAGTTAGTCCATCAGTTTTTGCCAATTCACAAAAGGCCTGATCCTACCCCTCCTGATGAAAAATGGGAACAGGACTGGGGCCAAAGACGCCAAGCTTTCGGAATAGGAATTCGTTTGTTGACTACACATAATTATAAACGGACAGAGGAAGATCGCATTAAAATTTGTGTTGCATGACAGCCTTATTTTTAGAAGGGAAAATACAGTTTTACTCGCCATCAATAGATAATTATTAGTAAAAGAGAGCATTGGAGAACACTGAACTATAGTTACCATGATCTTACTAGTGACTTAAAATATAGCATGACATTTATAAATAATAATAATGATACCCTAATGGTTTTATGAATGAATTCTCGTAAACGGAAAAAACCCTGCTCTATATAATAACAGCACATATTACTTGTAGCGTGTATGTGCTTTATGGAACACATATGAACAGTTATAAAATCTTTAGGCAGCTAACCTGTTATTCAGAGGACATAGCAAGACATAAACACGTGGTTAGGATCAGTTTGTTTAACATAATTATTACAGATTAATTTTGCATCTTTGGCCCAGTTACTCTCTGTAGAGTTTTAAGTTTCATAGTTGCCCTGCTCCCTAGTTGCTATTCAATTTTATGTTTATGGCATGTTTCAGTGACACGAGTGGCTGTTTTTTTTCAAGCAACTACTTAATCAAGCTAAACTCTCGGATGACCTCTTAAATGTCCTGCTTTTTTCTCTTAATTTTGCTGTCGACAAGATTGATATAATGTAACATTACATTTAGAAAAATATCTTTCAAGTGTTGTAGCAGATCAGGCAATAAGAGAAACTTTTCAAAACAGGCCATGGGCATCTCTTTATATTTAGTAAGAAATGTAATGTATGCGATTGATTTTTTTTAAAAATCTAGTCCAGGATGGATAAAAAAAATGTAATCGGTTCATAATAGAAAGTCTCAGTATTAAGGACATTTGGAAAATATACTTTAATATTGTCATCACATGACAGTGTACTGTGTACTTAATTTAACGGTTTTGTCATTATATAGTTGATTTAAACATCTTTTCTCAATAGGCTTTCTAATTGCTGAAGTTTGCTGACAGGCTGCGGCTTGTATTTTTTGAGTCTTAGTAATCTGTATATTTACTTAATGAAGGGTATAAAAGTTCAGCAGTTTCTTGTGCTTTTGATGAATTCATCTCCATTTACTGAACTGTTTTTGTTCTTTTAAAGTATGCAAAGGGAAAAATAACTTTACAGTTAAAGACTTGTTGTATTATACCAACTAGAAATTAATAGGAAAATAATTCATTGGCTAACAGTGTGATCCAGCTAACTAGTTTTGTCTGAAAATGCTAGAAAGTATTGTAGCCATAGGTGCCTTTTAGAAGACTGAAGGACTGTGGCCTCATTTTAAAGAAAGGATTAGAACTTGGAACTAAAGTTTTGG
This sequence comes from Dermatemys mawii, assembly GCA_007922305.1. NCBI lineage: Eukaryota > Metazoa > Chordata > Testudines > Dermatemydidae > Dermatemys > Dermatemys mawii. Next base: position 7,974,668 of record ML677340.1, read on the forward strand.
AGATCTATTAAAATGCACTTAAAAAAAGGATGACTTCAAACATTTTGGAATATATATGTTGCTTTCTAATTGCAACTGTGCTTTGCCAAAGGAAGTTTACAGGGTTCTGTGATTGTACTGGTGGTTCAGATTGACTCTGGCCTGTTGAAGTACGGAGCGATTCATTCAGTTTAACATGAAGACTTTCCTTTCTGAAGACAAACTTTTAAGAGGTTACATTTTTATTCACTGCTGTCTGGTTTGTTATAAGCTTGATGTAGACTGGAGTGTTAAAAAGGGGAAATCATGGTGATTTTTTTTTTTTTTTTTGCCTTGAGTTTTTTAGACAGCTTGCCTGAGTGTTTCATAGTTAGAGTACTATATTACAGTTTATTCATTAGGTCTTCTTCATAGTGAAAGCAAGAACAAAATTATTTTTGTCTGAATACTGATCTAGGATCTATAATACTCAATGCTAAAGTAGTTAAGGTGGATTTTTTTTATAAGATAATGGCACTGTATAAGATTGATTTTTATTTTTTAGAAAAGCTTTCAGGTTAAACTAGCATATCTGTTTTTCAGAGAGAGGTTTCCCATTTTCTTTTTAAGATTTGATGTTTACGAACACATTACTTTGACTTTGTGTCCAAGTAAAACATTTTGAATGCAAATAACTGTGTCGGTTTCAGAAAGTCATATCGCTCCAAATGTACACTGAAATGGTAATAGTTTTGTCACTTTAATTGTGACACTCAAATACTGGCATTTGAAGAGTACTTTTTAATATATTAGAGTTTTAGAAAATAATATCCTTTCATGTACAAAACTTTGTGTCTATAAAAATAAGTTAATAAACCACTTTTCCAGTGCTAGTCATAGATGAAGACTCTTCAGTAAAAGCAAACTATATTGAAATGTTGCATAGTGAAATGACTTCCAAGACTTTAGTTGATGTGCTCTTAGTTTGATTTTATTTTGTAAGTTTAAAATGTGTTTTCAATGTTTTTCTATTTAGATACAGTATAATTACAATCTTTTTTCAGTTCTGTAAAATGTGTTTTAAGATTTGAACCCCAGGGCAATAAGATGCTAACACATCACATTTTGATTACTCTTATTTTCCTTTCATTTGTTCTATGCAGGAAAATGTTGAAATGTTTTTTTTCCTATTATGCCCACTTTTAGTTAAATCTCAAGAATAAGTGCTCCTGTACATTTTCATTGAAAATGGAGAAATTTAATTTATCTAAAGCTATGGTGGGACTGATGACCGGTGATAAGAAGTTTTATAACTTTTTGTGTTTATTACATATTTTTACAATGATTTTCCCGAGAAAGATAGAAATATTAAAGTGCACGGATGTTCCACTTTTTCACTGAATTTTTCAGTGAGAGTATTTTACATGAAGCGCTGCAAACAGTATATCAGCTCTGCTAGAGAGAAATTTTGCCTTCTGACTTTTCTTTGTAGCTGAATGTACATAATTCAAAGGGCCATTATGGCAGCTGTAGTAAATTTGTGTAAGTCACAAAAAGATAAACAAGGCTGTTTTTAATAGGGGATTTTAAAGTTTCTGTGCTGTTTGCAATGGTTTTCTCTTCAGCTGAAGGTGTTAAGAGTCCAGTTTTGTTTTGCTCTGGCTAGTCCAACACTTTCCAAAATGTTTCACCAGTATCTAACCAGTCTGTTTGAAAGCATATATGTAATAAAACACAAGTGCTCAGATGTTTGTGACTGGCAGGTTTTATAGAGGGTCCCTGGGAAAAAAGGCTAATATATCTTTAATACCATATGAAGTCTGGGAGAGAATTTAGAGTGTGCAGGAGAGCTATGGTGTTGACAGCTTTATATTCCTGTTGGGTAATATTCACTTACTAGAATTGGCGTCCCCTCTCAGCTAGTAATTCACTCCATAAGGATTTTGAAAAAAGAATGATTAATAGCTAGGAAATTCAGATTTGCAAAATTGTTGATTAAGCTTGCAAACCTGTCTGTAAATGGAGCTGTATTTGTATGTGTATATTTATTTCTTAGAAGACAGAAAATGAGTTCACAGTCCAAAAGTAACTTAAAATATTAATATCCTAAGTGTGCTATTTAATGTTTCAGTATACAAGAATTAAATGTAGAGCCCAAATAACACAATCAACTTTTAGGTAGGAAGCAGTTGTATAATATTTGCTTCTTAAATGAGTTTGAGACCAGTTTAGTAGCATTTTTTTTCTTCATTTAACTGTTAAAACATGCATTTTAATTTTATATTGTTTGTCTGAAAGAGAGAACTTTCAAACAGTTGTAAGTAATTACACAAGCAGTACTTAAATCTACCTATGGTTTAAATGCTTATAGGAAGCTACAGATATCCAAAATCTTCTTGATGCAGTGCGTTCTTCTATGGGTGTTCCTAATAATTTTATAATACTGATTGGTCTCAGCTTTTTAACGTTAAAGCTTAAACATATTTTGATCTTCATGGGTACATTTCAGAAATCTGTTTTAATATCTCTCTCAACAGAGAGAAATGCCAATCAAGCGTGATAAAAGTACTGTCTATCAAAATCAGTGTCTTACAGCTAGTTTTACAAAATAATACTAGTTAATCATTGGTATCTTATATCTGTTTCAAGGATACAAATACCTTGTTGCTGGAGGGTAGGAGGGGAAACCATTACTATACAGATTGATGTATGCAGACTGATTACATTTGATATTCTATTCTAAATTGTTAGGCTGTCATTTAGAGTTGAATTTTATCAACAATAACTGTTAACATGTTTTAATTGTTTGCATAGAGAATGTTCCTTATAACTAGATCAGGTAAAATCTAGTTAGGTGAAGAATATCTTAATACTATCTGAAAAAGGCTTTTTTTCAATTTGAAAGGGCTGAGCATGTCTAGGTATTGAAGTTATGAAAGCCGCAAAGCCTTATTGGGAATTAGCAATGCACTGTAGTCTATCTTATACCACGTATACAATATAGTTGGAAAACGGTACATTTTCTTTTGTTTTAATTCAGCATGAATTAAAATAGAAAGCAGTTTATTAGTTTTATGCATTATTAGTATATCACTAGGAAAAAAATCCTTCATCTAATTTGAATAAGGAAAAGGGGACACTGGTATCTCCTTGTAATGCAGATATGTAGATTGATTAATTGTTAGAAATGAGCTGCCTTTTGTCTGAAAAAGATTATTTTTCTTTCCTGGTCACAGCTGAAATCTTAAAGAGAATAAACTTAACAGTCACTCTTCTGGGGTCATCTAGTGTATCATCTATATTTTTGCTGAGGCAGAAAAATAGGCCGCCTCTGTGTTTTCAATACTTGGTCTGTTATTAAACTAAAGATACAGTTGGTTAAAATATATATGCAATTGAACATATGCATTAAACAGAATATAGGGTATCCACCCATTTGGTGACCTAGGCATAATTTGATGGTTAGTGTAATTTTGGAACTCCAAGTTCCATCTACAGAAAGCCACTGACCATTATGTATTTGAGACTTGAAGATTAGCTGTAATAAGATTTTTTTTCCCCCCACAACTGTTCAGCAATAGCTATAGACATCTTTTTTTCTCCTCCTCACAGTAAATTGCTAGACACCATTATCTTCATCACGAAACAAAGGAAAGAAAAGAGAACAACATCTTTGAGAAATCAAATGTTAATTCTTCTTTCTCTTTGTAAACAGTGCACTTGCTGTATGTCTAGGACAGAACTGATTTACTATCAGTTATTTACAGGACATTTCTTTGAGATAAGTGCTGTCAGTGTGATTCTAACACAGAGCGACCCTGGAGAATAGATTTGGTTTGATGCACATGGAAGGGTGGTAGGTCCATGCCAAAATAGCTGCAGTATAGAACAGCGGGGAGCTTTTGCTGCAGAAAATTAAATAGCTACATTTTCACAACCAGATTTAACCAAAGCACTTAGACTTCTTCTGAAAACGGAAAACAATATTAAACTTCACTGTTATGGATAAACTCCTAAAGGTGAAGCTAAAAGATTGTTTTTCTTTCCTAACTATATCAATATTCCTAATTAAATTATTTTGCTATGTGAAATATGTTAAGCAAGGTTTAATAGTAGATGAAAACTAGTTTTTCATGTAATTGTTTGTATGAAAGTAGTCAGAAGATTTCTGTGATCAGTTAAATGTGTCACACTTCGTATTTCTAATCTGTACTCCAGACTTCCACATATTCTCCAAAACCTTAATACACAACCCATCATTTTCAACTGAGATTAGAGTATGAATACTTTTTTATGAAGTTACAAAAGTTCAATAACACTAATTTTTAATGCTTTCTGCATGAGCAAAAAGGGGCCTAGTGGTGTTTTGGACCTTATGTAAAGAGAGAGCTGGCACATGTAACATATTTTGTCACTGCAAATGACACAATAAATGGCAATGTAAATTGGCATCTATGCTGTTATAAAATTGAGGTCATTTGCTGCAGTATGGAGTTCACGTTCACAAAATTGTTGTGTGTCCTAAATAAGAGAAATCTTGACTTTGTGAATGAACAATTATCAGGCCATTTAAGAATCTTTGGTGATGTGTGTTTATTGTAAAGTGTTAGAATTGACAAACTGATTGTTTTGAACTCACTGGTGTTTTTAAAGTAGAGAGTCCTTTTGAAATACTGTAACTAGAAGTAGTTAAAATTAGGAAAGCTTTGTCTCTGTTACAAAAGTTATAATTTGGTCAAGTTTGCTCTTCATTTACTGTCTTTCGATGCATAATGAATTTAAATTGGATAATTTATTTTGGCTAACTCAGATTTTTCCTGCCTGTTGGTAACATTTAATGTAGTTCAAGATCAAAGGCCCAGTCCTGCAAGACATTAAGTATTATCAACTCCTCTTGAATTGATGTGAATTGTGGGTGCTTTACACCACACAGAAGTTGCTCCTCACTTTGCTCAATCAGTGTTTGTCTGATTTAGGCTCTTTATGTATAGCTATCAAATGAGTGTTCTCCTTTGGCAACACAAAATAGACGTTTTGAACATAGCCAAATGTGTTACAACGACATCGTTTTTTGAGAGAGAAATGAGGAACCAATCTTTGGTTCCTACTCTATCAGCTATATTGCAACAGATGCATTTTCACATTGTTCTGTAAGTGAAATTGACTTATGAGCTAAAGATACCACAGACAAAAGCCAGTTGATGATTTGATGGCTTCAGAGAAAAAAATATTTTATAGCCGCTAGCCATGCTAAAAAATATTTAGGCTTGGCAGAATTCTTTTTTTTTTAACTTAATGCGACAAAGAAAAATTTTAAAGCTTTTTTTTTTTGTCTATTTCAGTTTTCATAGTTGCTCAAAATCATGGGTTTTCTGTATTCCCCCCAATTTTTATTAATTTAAAATTTCACAGTTGGATGAAATTATGGTAGGGGTCAGGCAATGTAAGGACAGTTTTTTATTTAATGACAATAAATGTTGGTATTCAAAAAGTTCAAGCTTTAATATTGTTAAAACACAAACTAGCATCGACGTATGTCAAAATATACAAAGTAAATATCCTTAAATCACAATCTAAGAAGTTCTCAAGCAGCATTTTTCTTACTTTGCCTATCTGTAAATTTTGACTGTTATCAAAGGAAATACTTTTAATTGATTTGTGTATGTTTTGTGAAATTCATGTTTATCAATATTTATCAATAAAAAAATAATTCTTTCTAGCCCACCCATAGTTAAGCTCAGTGTGTGTTGCTGAATGCTAGTCAGTTAATACATATATATTTTGCTGTGTTACCTAAAACCTAATTTAAAATAATTAGTGGTGCAAAATGCAGAAACTACACTTTCATCACTATTAAAAATGCAATCATTAGCCTGCCTGTGTTAGGTTCTTCAGTTCATTTATAAAGTTTTTACTGAATTTATACATTATATTTAAAAAACCCAACAACTCTTCTTTGCATTAAATGGCAACCGTGTTGATGTTGTTCCAGATTTGAAATTGAGTTCTTACAAAATCTCCTTTAAAAGTTGTTACGGCTGAGGTAACTTCTCATAAAAGCTAATTATTTGAAGCAAACACTTTGTGAGCAGTTGTTCTATAGTCTTTGTATTGAGGAAAAATATTGAATCAAGTATTTAGAATTGTACTTCTCTCAGATTTAGAGAACGATCATTTTAATAATGGTTTGTCACTATAATACCATCTGAAAAGGTTCAGATAACTTCCCTTAAGGACTGAAATAGTTGATAAATATGCTTATTTTAAACCTGGTCTAAAATAACATTATTCCCATCTTTTCCCCCCCAAAAAAGTTATGAAAAGTTGTAACTGTTAGCGAGCAAGGTATTTTAGAGACCACTAATGTGATAAGAACTTACAATAAGTTTGTAAGATTCTTCTGTTTTTGTTTTTGTTTTTTAAAGTCTACATTTAGAGTAAATGTGAAAATCAATGTTGCTAACAGATCAGGACTTATGCACCTGTGAATTTTTCTGCCTGACACAGAGCTGCAAGGATGACTTACAGCGGTGTCAAATGATTGGTCCAGTGTGAGCCATAGAGTTCTATTATTTTCATTTACATGCCAGAGGGGAGAGAGCGTGTCTGCGCTAGAGATTTTAAACCTTATGTCAAATGCTACATTGTTTGTAAAGAAAAAAAGTAGCACTATAATGTGTATAAGCTGTATGAAATTCCATTAGAAATAGAGAGAAAATGAAAAAGAGGGACAGGTAATTGTGGATAGGAGTTAAGTACATGACTTGTTTTCTGAATAGAATTACATGGATTCCAGTTTGTGCCTTGTTAGTCATGCTGCTGTCTTTGAGGTCAAACCAACACTTCTTTTTTCAGCAGGTAGATTATAGTACATGTCATATTAAATAGTCAGAATAATGAAATAAATTTGTCTGCAGCAATGCCAGCAAAGGTAAGAAATTAAGAGAGAGCCTTAAACCAACTCAACCCTACCATCCAACTACTTTTCAATGAAATTGATGCATCTTGCACTTTGGCTGTATATATAATATATATATATATGTATCTATGTACATATAGGCAAAGGAGGACACTGTTTATATTTCACTTTGAAAATCTAATATTATATATATATAT